>DWMG01000432.1:0-19772 GCA_018244855.1 Elbella merops
TCCACTCAAACGTCCATGACACCGCAACGCAAGAGAACCGATTTGAATGCAGTTTTCAGGATTATATTGCGATGGGCTCCACTTAACCTTTTTTTTCCATTTAAATCAGTTAATAAATAAAGAAGCCAATTTATGTCAATCATCACGTATAGGTTAGGTTAGGGTTAGCCCGTACGAAGTCAAGGCTAGTAATTATATAAAATGTCACATATGTTTTTACACATATATTATTATTATTATAGCGAAAGCCCAAACCGTTAGCAGGCGGACACTTTACTCCATTTCTACAACTATGGAAAATAGATGTGACAATATTTATCTACATGTTGATGTATTGAAACTAACTCAATATTTCTGGTAGTGAAATATTTTGGTAAAAGGTACTGTCGCCTACAATACAGTTAAACATCTTTCGCTTTACCTGGAATTGAAAGAGACATTACAATGCTCTTATCTGTGAAAGGTACTCTTCAACTGGCATTATTTGATAACGTCTCCGATTTGATCCAAGTACATCCATAGTACACACAGGTTGCCTCTTTTAACTGTACCATTCACACACGCCTTATAAGTCTGTTTCATTACTCCATTGTGAGCCAGTTCTTCTTATATGCGCGAACCGTCTAAGCGAACCTTTTTTAATTTTAGCTCTTGCATCTTCATTCACACGACATTGTTCTCGGATCACATTATTCCTGACTCTATCAAATATATGTACAAACTCACCCGATACAAACTTCGTAGTGCTCTCATTTATTATATAAAATATTGCAAAATAGAAATAAGTTAATTACTATATATATTATTTAATAGTACGAAAATATAATATTTATTTCTCAAAATATTTATTTAACATTGTAAATTCACATAACATAGAGTAAATAAGTAGTAAAAACAT
This sequence comes from Elbella merops, assembly GCA_018244855.1. Taxonomy (NCBI): domain Eukaryota; kingdom Metazoa; phylum Arthropoda; class Insecta; order Lepidoptera; family Hesperiidae; genus Elbella; species Elbella merops. Next base: position 899 of record DWMG01000432.1, read on the forward strand.
GTAATAAAACGATCAGTTATCACGTTGATTAAAACTGTTCAAAGCAGTGTAGCCAATTTGAAAAAAAATTAAGGATTCCTTGTATAAAGGTCATGCCACAATGTTTGTCCTTGACTCTCGGCGTACCTCGTTACATTTAAACAAGTATTTTTTTATTACAATAATGCCAAACTACATTACATACTAATACATACATTATTCAACTACATTTCAATTGACACATTTGTTTTTTTAACTTAGATTTTCCAGTAGAAATTTCTAGAAGTGGCTTGTAGTGTAGATCTAGTCTATGCTCGGTGTACCGCAATAAATTCCATAGTAGGGCGTAATTGTAACTAGTGGAACATAGGAGTGTACTATTATTATCTGTCTACCCCTTCGGCAATGACAGCCATGGTGTTACATTCGTTATACAGAGAATTTGAAATTTTAAATCGGTAATTTATCAGATCTATCGTTTTACTCGCGATAGCAAAGAGAAATTAAGTTTTATACGTCTGGATGAAATATGTAACTTTAAGTATTTAAAAATTACAGTTGTTTATCCACTTGATACGCACCAATTATGTTTATATTATTAGTAAGTAATTTTACAAGTCATTGTGAATGTTCATGGATGGAGATATTGAAAGAGACCAAGACTTATCTGTCTTGACCCGGCCAGATATTGGTTATTGGGGGAGTGAGAAATAAACCGGCGTACGCGTATAAAAAAATGATGGAATAGTATCAAGTCTAATGAGAGAGATATTTTACACACGGTACTCTTTGTTTACCCCATAACGGAACTGGCGTGATGATACAGTAATAATAACAATACAATCGAATTGCCTTTAAGGTTACACACTATTATAATCCAATGCTAAATACATGAGTCGATGAAGGTTATCATGCAGTGAGTGTAAGTAGGTTCCATTAAAGTAATATTACTATTACATAGTAAATGTTGGTTATATACGGCATTGTAAGCGATCTGCGCGCTCATGTTATAAGAAGGCTGCCACTATGTAGACGAACTTGTTTTTGTTGGAGCGCGTTCGAACGTTAACGGTTATGATTTGAAATGGCTTCCGCCGTACGCAGTCGACCGGAACTGTAGCATCATCTTTGGCATGGCGTTGACTTCGCTCCTTTCAAATGCTCTGTCGGTTGAAACGTGCCTCAACTAGACATGGCTACATAGGCCGAACTATAATTTTTGAATTTCTGGACACTTGTAATTTATTTGTTTGGACGAATGAAATAATGTTCAAAATGCAAGGAAATGTTTTTTTGGAAAAGAATACATTATACTTTTGTTAAGGACATTTATTTATAATATTTTGAGATATCTCCACACACATAGCAGCTATCTGATCCCAAATTAAGCATCTAGATAGCTTGTGTTAAGGTGGCCGGACATATCACATAATGATAAACATATTTTTTACATAATACAAAAGCAGAACAAATATTTGTGCCCATGACATAAATATTTATTTTGAGTGGGAATCGAATCCAAAGCCCCCATCGCAACAGTCAGGTTCACTGACTATTGCACCAACGGGCCAGGCAAAAAACAATTACATAGAATCTTACATACAACATACATATGAATTACCTACGCAATTATCTTATACAAACTTTATTTTATATACAATATACACAAAGTGTTCACACAAATAAGTGTTTAAATTAATTATTATTATTCTGGAAACTTCTTAAACGATTGTTTAGTAGCTCAGTAAAACTATTTTAACTTGTAACTACGTATGTCTTGAAAAAATTATACCGACTACGCCCAATCCTTTAAACAGAATACCTAATCAAAATAAAGAAAAACACATGTTCCAACGGCTCGAACTAAAAAAAAGTCTATCCACTTAGCACTGCCAACATATATCGAAGCACTCGTCAAATCGACTCGAACCAAAAAAAAAGTATCTTCCCTTGGTTTTGCCAACATGTTCAAATAGTATGATCAATTGTACTGATCCGCTTGTGACAGTGATGATAGGGAATTCTTAGTTTTAACTCATTTTCTAAAACCGAGATAAAGCCTTGTCCAATTCACTACTTTAGTCATATCAACCCTGTTCTAGAAAGATCACTGTAAAACTGTTTTAACCAACTTCCTTAATCCGATATTCTTCCTGTAAAGTATAATATATACTTATATTCACGTATAAGTGTGAATAGCTACGAATAGGAACAACTGTAGGAATGTTCGTACAGCTGTTATATTTGGTGGTGGCATTATAATCAGGCACGGCCGATAGGGACGTGTACATATAGGTTAAAGCAAGGCATAACTTATAGCTGTTGGGAAGGGTTCAAACAAAACAAACCACGAGTCCACACCTAATCGTGCTTCGAAACCACAACACGGCACTATACAGCCTGCTTCATTTTTGAAAAGTGAGAAAGTAATGAAGTTAGGGTTGTAATAATTCACCACATACAAAGTATATAAGTATATTTTCATGCAGTACGGACCATCATATATCGTGAATTCGTATTATGCTAAGTAATTTTAACTGAATTATTAACAATGGAATACCGCAAAATACAATCAGATTTAATTATTGAATCGGTAAAATAATTTCAATCGCTTAGCTGTCAAAAACAACCATATTACATAGATGCATACCCCTTGAGATGCAGCGAGGTGAATGAGTACATTTTCTCACAAATAGTAACGCAGCTTTGAATAATAATAACAGTGATATAAGATTTGGTCTCGTAATTTCCAAAGCTATATTCTTTTCCTGTCGCAGTTGTTAATATCAATTATTATTTACATATAACGTGTAAGTACAATAACCATGAGAAAGTCTCTATAATGGATACAGCAGTATTCTTTATATACGTAATTATGATTTGATTGTCACCATAAGAATTTACTAAAAAACGGAAGTTTATTTTTATTATATTTTAATCTTCAAGCCTACATACCCCCAACGGTTAAGCAGAGGAGTGTAGTAAACTCCGCACATTCATCTATTAAATCCTGAGTCCCACTACGGGATAGCTTATTGCCATATGCCAGGTACAAATTCAAACTCCGCGCTACTGCTAGAAACGCTAAGATAGAAAATAAATTCGAATTCATTAAATAGGATAATTCTAGGTTTTTAAATTTCATTTCGTGATTGTAAGTTACAAGTTGTTAGGAATTAATCAAAGTGGACGAAGCTCCGTGAACAAGTTCACCGGTACTGTACGCAATATTTAATAACATCTCGAAAGCTCAGTAAAAGTGCTAAAACTTAATTTATTATTTCATCTATATACGTATGGTAGGTATGTACGGTATTTAATTTAGCTGCTATGATTTTACATTATATATCAAGAGGTCCTTCATAACAACAACTCTATGAATAATTCTAATTAAGTGATTAAGTCACGTCAGGTCAGTAAGGATGGAGATATTAATCACTCGATGTTCTGTGCCTACCTCGTAAATAATCCGTTATGACGGTATGTAAAAGTAACGAATAATATTCTGGACTGACTGAATAAATACTCCTTAAGATAATTTTAATCAGCCTCTATAAGGAGAGACGCGATATGCCCGGCTCTACAAATGTAGTCGTGCGCGTGCCCCTTCCAGACACGCAGGAAACACGCGCCGCTAGCCGGCCGACGAACATTACGCCCTCGCTTTATGGACTTGACAAACGCCTTTTTAGTTTTGTAGGACATAGTACCCTAAACGATAGACAGATTTATTAATCGGTTAAATTTTACGCTCGCCAACGGAATAACTTGCGAATATTACAGCTCCTTGTTTAAGTAAAAAAAAATATTTCTGCAGACGATATACACACATGGCACGTCTTAAGGAAACACTGCTACATATAAATAATTTCGTTTTCTGTCAGAAATAATGTTCTCAATATGTAAATGGAGAGACTACAACTGAATATTTCGTAATAGAATTGTTACAGGGTGCCTCAGAGACGCCAGCTGGGGAGCCAGACCGTGCTATACTCTAAATGTACTCGTAAATATATATTACGTCTCGAGAGTCTAGGTCTTGTTGTTTCAAGTGACGAGTAGATCAATACCAGACATCTTGTTTCACCTATACGATTTAATTTTATACGCTTCCTGATAAATTAATTGTAACTCAGAGAAGATAACTTAATTCGCGATTAGACGGTACTCGCGTGAAAAAGTTTTTTTGTAATTTCAATTCTACCAAGAAAATAACTGTAAATAATTATTGCGAGACATAAAAAAGATACTTCGTTACGACTCAGAACGTTGCAATTAGTACATGTAACCATGTTATTGCATTTTTATGATATTGAGTATTGTTTGTAAATTGACTCTTTTTAGTAACTCGAATACTAAGTACAAATAGTACTCATATATTAAGAATCTGGCGCCGAAGATTGTCATATTGCTTTATACTCTAATAAAAAAGTCTTAATTAAAAACTTAAAACTGTGTGTTGCTTAGATTCCATATTTATTGTATGAATTACTGCATGTTTATTGTCTTACAGGGAGATTAGCCTAGGGATTAAAAAAACAAAATTAAGTAAAAACATTTGGTAGACAATAGACATTAGTTCCTATTCAACAAACGGGATGTTGCCATTACACCTATAATTTAAATAGAAACCACCTGACTTTGTCCCTTTTGCTTTAACGTCAAGTGGCAGGAATTTCTGAGCAGGTTTGTAAGCGACTGTTTAAAATCATTCATTCTTCTCGGGTGAATAGCTTTCTAAGCATTAGTAAAAGGGACCCCAGGGAGATGTGCAGGTACACAAACTTTGCTCTCAGTTTTTTATTTGACTTTACGATGGTCAAATAGTACATGTAATAGGTACATCCGCATTTCTAGAATTTTCTCTGTTCTACAGACACATGTTAATTTTATTAAGTATATATTAATTATTATTTTACGTTTCATAGCAGTAAGGTAATTAAAAACAATTATTTAGTTGCTCTCCAGACCGTTAAATATATGACAAAAATAGTGCACCCTAATGTTTTAGTTTAGGTGTTTCAAGAATATTAATACATATTTAAATTATACTTGCCTTGTGCCCATTGCCATTTGCTGATTCGTCAACGTAAAAAGTACTGGTTTACTTTATTGCACGAACATATATAAACATAATGTAATTAAGTAATGTGTTCGATTATGTTCACAAAGTTTTGACGTTATTTTAACTTGCCTTTGACTTATGAACTAGCCTTATATTTATATACATATGAATTTTTTTGTCCTCGAACCTATATATAAATTACTGTTTTTAATTCATTTACCTAGTTCCCGCAGGACGATTTTTAATATAACTTATACATTTACAAAAGTTACTTATTTACAAAAACGTTATTTATCTGTTTATAAATGTTATTTAAGCAATAATAACTTGTTGAATATTTTTATTGCTTTGATTGTAGTCGTTGTAGGTAAGGAAAGAAATATTGCCTACCCAAATATTTCTACGAAATAGCATCATGGAATCTGATAAATAAACGCGTAGGTCAGAACCGTGAACGTTTATCAAAATTTTTTGTCTCCTTCGCTCTCCCAAGAGTTCAGTTTATTTGTCCTTTTTCTCACAATTGAACCCTATTTGTGAGCGAACATACGGCATAAACAATTTCTTAACAACGCGCGCTTAGCTGCGTAATTTTGAGGTTATGTCAGTATTAATCCGTCGGCCGTTATAGACGTACATACGCCGCGCTCCGTTTTTTCCGATGTCTGCTTGTGTGCATTTCTGACATTTAATGTCGATGTACTTACATTTTTAAAGCATTTCGTCAGTGTTTTATTTAAAAGTGTTGTAAATGAATTAATACTGAACTTTTGGGAATGATTTCTGCTTATAAAATCCTGCCGAATTTAAATTTTGGCCTCCACTGTCGCCCATAGAGGTATGTTAACGACTTTTGTTTATCTCTTCATACCTTAACCTATTATGTAGTATGTGAACACAGATGTTAAATTATAGAAACTTACAGTTTTAATTCGTAATTACTGTAACTAAATTATTGTAACTAAGTTACTTTATAAAGTCATCAGTAACTTATAAACACGACTAGTAAAATTATTAAGCGCTTAATAAAACAAACAAGTGTTTTTTTTGTGTGTTTATATTATTTTATTAGGAATTTAATGAAAATAATTATAGTTAATATGGTAGTAATCGAATAAAAAACCTTAAATTTTGTAAATACTGCCGCACTGGCAAAGTATTTATAAAATAATATAGATAAACCATCTACTTAAATAGCGTGTCCAATTACTTTTCGTTTGTAATATAGCTTTGCGGGAAAATATTGCTTATTATCGTGTTGCTAAGTTGAATCATAATGTAGCTAAGTGTTTTAATCGTATAGACTCCTATTATACATAGTACTTAAAAAATCGTTGAATTTGAAAAAAAAAATATTTTTAAGTACTTTAAAAGCCTTGAGGTGCATAGGTAGCTCTTTTAGTTTACATTTTTTTTCCTAATCCGTCATCATAAGTGAGAGAAACACTGATAAATAAATGCTTAAAAATAACACTGTTTGCAGCAGTGCACGGAACGAGGGTTCATACGTCCCCTTACAACTCGGCCCCTCACTCGCCACACTTCGGTAGACAAATGTACCCAAACACGCTCACAATTACAACCTTAATACTTACTGCTTAGAGGCGACTTCGCTGTGCCGTTCGGCACAATGGTTATAGCTTATAGGTTCGCCGTCGTAGTGCATTCATCCCACACCCTCCCCGTTATTGCCTATACCGTACGTATATTGCGGTACCTATTGTAACTTGCATCAATCCATTAGACGATTAATCCAGCCTATTGTTATAACACTCATTGTTATGCTAATTCTATTTTTTTGTATATTAGATAACTTGGCACAGAAAAGTTACTATTGCACACAATTGACTAGTTAATAAACTTCGTTTTGTACATGGCTCGTCAAATACACGTTAAAACATCAAGCATTTCGTATATTTCGTCAATCTTATCACAAACCAATCTGCTTCCATGATTTGACAGATCCGCTATGCAAGTCAAGTATATCCATAAATCTGTGCCCTTTCGAGGATTGCTGTATCTATTTCCTTTTTGATTATGTATCTACATATAACCTCCCTGCCGACGTGAACCCACCCGTTCTTCTTTTATTCCTTTTGCATTGTACCACAACATCCCTTAATGAAAAACTTGGAAATCATAAAAGATGATTTGAAAGCTAATATTTATTGAAACAGTTTCAGACCCTTTATAGTCAGGAGGTTAAATCCCATAGTATTTCTGTTTCGAAATTTTCTTATAAGTATTGAACATTAGTAACTTTATGAATCATTTGCGTTGACATATCATTGCCAAAAGTAAAACATGTGTGCCTCTTCGCACCCAAAATGGTAGCTTGCCTGAATCGTTATCGCGACCAAACAAGATATGCCGTGTATGGAAAACGAGTGTGGGTTAGATCCTAATGCTTGGTCATATTAAACGATGACAGTAACGTCTTTTTTATAAGTTTAAATTACTTTTTATCGATCTTAATCTTGATACTCCTAAAAATGTTTATGACTTAAATAACGATATTTAACTCATACATCTCCATCTTATTAACCTGTTATTTAATTCATTTGTCGTTAACAGAGTTGCGGACTAGTTAATTTTTTTATCCTAGATCATGTACCTGTCTCGTCCTCCCTAAAGTCTGCGTTGACATCTGTTGTTAATATATGCATACGAATATGCATACTAATATAAAATGAAAGTCTGAATCGACTCACGAGGTGTTTTTAATATAGTACGTGTTTTTAATAATCACATCGTTGACCAAGTGTAATGCCAGTATTATGTCAATTAATTTTAAAGTAAATGCTTTAGAATTATTATTTGCAATAACTATTATTCGTTACCTGCACTAGTTATGATATAGAAGTATTTTCATGAGATTCCTGTAAAATTTTACACACAATAATAACATGGTACTCGTAGTTGTCACCGCGACAAACAAAACCTCTTCTGCGTGCATCTCTACTATTGATGAGTGAGCTTATCCAGACACATAATTCATAATCAAATTTATTGTTACAATCGGATTTTTTTCGTACGATCGTTGGTCACGATAAGGTTATAATCCTGCTGCAATAGGTATCGTTTGTTATACTTTTGTTTGATGATCAGCAGTTTGATGAGGCATTGATAGCCGTGATTGATTGCTGTGACTTGTGGTTCAGAGTGCCTCCAACTCCAATCAAAGGTTCAAATCCTGCGCACTTATTTACAGAAATGTGCGTATTCGAAATAATGTAATTTTTTTTTGTGTTTTGTTCCCTTTTCTCTATTTCATTAATTAGTTGAGGAATTTCATTCGTACATAGACAAAATCGGGCGCGGGTGTTGCTTCAATATTCACACAACCATACAAGTGATGCAATCGAAAACAATTGATAGGTAGCGATAGGGGCGGCGGCCCAGCGGTAATTGAAAACTTTATTGTCTTCGGTCACGCGCTCCCTATTACAATCAAACTGACGATCCAGCAGCCCTTTCTTCGATACATTGTAAAGTTATGCCATCACTAAACTTACATTTAGTTATAGTATACATATGTCATACAATTATGTCCAGCGTGGGAATTGCCAGGAAAAATCCCAGTCAGGGGCCTGAGAACACCAGTGGATGGATAAAACCTGGAGTAATAATGATGATATAATTTTTGTCGCATCATCAACTAATAACAATGATTTGAAACGACTAACAATATCGATGCCTTTTACATTTGATGTTATTAAAACATATTTAGTTATTTACATAAGATCGTATCAATTATATTTTCCACGAACAGAAAATTATACTTACATATATAATTCTCATAGCATAATCGTGTCGGCACATCAAAATGAACTATTATAAAAAGCAATGATTTTTTTATTTTATAAACTAAATTTTTAAGCAGATACAATATGTCAGGGTTTATTTGATAAGCCTACTAACAATATTGAATTGCCCAGTTGTCTCGGCGCTCTCATTTAAATGACCGTCTGCGCATTCCTGTTAGTTCGATTCCGTCTTGTAACTCGGTCCTTGATCTATACGCCGGCGAGACTGCATTTGACATGGCTGTAACCTTTCACGTTATTACGTACCAGTCACGCGAGCTCCGAGTACTTGTTACAATACCTCACACATCCACGGCCCCGCAATCTGCCTGCACTGAGACTGATGCACGGAGCTGAAGCATGTCAGCTCTGTGAGGACTAATTTTGAATTTTCCTTAATATGACTGACACGAAACCATTGACTAGAACAATTATTGTGTTACCAAATATTATTTGTACTGTTTAATATTTTAATCGTCTACAATAAATAATATAACGTATAATGGTATTGATATAGTATATCAGCTTGTCTATAAACGGCCCTAGCGACGGTAGCTCGGTTGTGGGGTAGTTTGGGGTTCTCACGGGAAAACCGCAGACGCGCGGAATGTGTACACTTTTATTCCACTTGAACGCACTCACAAGTGGCGCTATTTTCATACTTTACTTCTCGCTGTATATATCGCTCAGCTTATATACACATACATATGTTTCTTATGAAAATGCTTGTTTAAGCTCGGCGACTCGACTTATCGAAGCTATTCGAGTGAAATTTGAATATTAACATATTTAGGTACAAGAGCTCGAAGAGAATACGTAACCTTCCATCTTCACGTTGCAGATATGAATATTTATGAATCAAGGAAAACATAACTCTGAAGGCGTGCTTAATGGCAACGCAGGTGTGGGTTGCAGGAAATGCCACGAAATTATTAATACAATATTTTATAATTTTAAAATGCAACGAAGCTTGTACTCGTGAGAGAAGTTACAAATTGTAATATTGTCTAATAAACATTTATAATTGGTAAAATTTAGTTACTATTGTATCTAATGTTTTCTTTTAAAACATCCATGTGTGCCAAATAAAATATCAAAACTATTAACTTATTTCATAAACAGTAACTCATATTACAAGGATTTTTATTTTAAATTTTAACATAATAATAGTGATATCATAACATAACGCCAATGTGTGTTACAAAAGCTCTTTAATAGCCGACCCCGGCATCGAGACCAGGTCGTCTCGATCAGCCGTCGCGCCCGCTACCACTAGACCTAGGAGACTCTCATACTTTCATTAACTCTATATTTGAGACTTATTCCTCATCAAGTCCACTCATCCTCGCTATCAACAGGTACTTCACACTACTTCGTGCCCAAATCCGCATTATTTTGCGTACACTGTTAGTGAAACTTTTTATACTATAGGTAATTGATTAGAATTTTTTTATGTGGAAAAAAGTGGAAGTCTCACGGTTAATGAGACTAGCGTGAGGACAATGGCATCTTTATGTAACGGTCGGATGTAGTGCGGGGCAGAGCGCGCCACCTACTCGTACGAACTGAACAGATGAGAAATTCCTAAGCGGCGCTGAACAATGCAACTCTTTGTGCCGATGTCTCTTTGAAGTACACTACTTGTAATTGCTCCGGCCTACATGAGGGATATCAGATGTCTTGGCGCGCTATCACATGTGCGATAACGACGTTAGCTGCTGAACATGTTTATATGTTGCCAGTATTGTTGAGGAAGGACAGAGAAAAAATATATTTGGATGGATAGAAATATGACCTGAGTCGTCTATTCTTTTAACTTTTTAGGCTTAAATTTAACGCTTAAGTGCATTTTTTTTTATAATCTACTAAATGTTAAATTTATTTGATTGGACATAAATTTGACACTTGAGAAATGATAATCATCTTATCGCTAGTCCACTCAACAGTTTTCTCGTCCCTGAAAAGTTTAGGCGCAACGACTCGATATTTACGGCGTTATAATGTTAAGTATTATGTTGTAGTGTTCTTAATTTTTTAATAAAATGCTATTTAAAAAACAATAAGCTATGATCGTGTCTGTCCAGGTTTTTTAAAATATTCAACTGTCCTTTATCGAATGTCGACTCTCTCAACATTTGAATTATCTATCCCAACTGTAACTTTATATTTATTGATCCAAATATGTAAAGGATGAAAGCGGTTGGTCTGTTATCTACCTGAGTATTATTTACGATAAATTGTGGCTTCGATATATATGGTTCCATTATACAATCGGAATTAGAAGTTAAAAGACGCAAGTTGGACTGTTTATTTACAGAGCAAACAACATAACCCATAAACTCGCATGATTTTTTGTTGCGAAACTCGGACCATTGTCCCACATACGGTGCCGGAGCGAAACCTTAACGCTCTTTAGTGTCATCTAGCCACTCAACCCACTGCCGCTCTCGGGTCAACACATAACTGTACACATAACAATCATATGTAACGACTTTTTTAAACCTACAATAACAGATAACATTTTACGATTATTGCAAAAACAGTTGAGGGCTACTGCTCAAATAAAAGATTAAAATATTTATGGAAACACTTGACATCATGTTTGCAGTTATCCATTTAACAGGGTGATATAGACACACACAACAAAATAGTCTTTTTCGTACCCTTTTTTGTCATTCTATTGTTGGAATACGGGTCTTCTGTCATATTGAGAGCTTTCAGGCTATAATCTGCCACGCTGGACAAATGAGGGTTTGCAGACTTCACGCGCTTTAGAGATTTAAATAAAACATAAAGCCCTCTAATTAGCTTTTAACATAGTTCTGGACCTGTTCTAGACCAGTTTGACTGATTAAAATCCAGATTTCCATCGGTTTTTAACAACTGAAATAAATTTGTTGTTATGGTTAACTTCCACTTAGTAACGTACTTAAATAAATTCAAACATATGATTGTCAAATACGTAAATTGTTCATACAATGCTTTACCAATTAATGAGTTATTTAATGTTAGTTCACATATTAACATACTATATTGAAGCATTGAGGAATGAGGTGTTCTAAAATTCTGATAAAGCTGGAGTTTCCCATTCGGAGTACAGACGGGCCTGTGTTCTGTGATAGCCCTCGACGGAAGTTATGCAAACGTTCATGTAAATAACCAGTTCTATCACAGAGCAATATTTAAGGATTGCAGTGTTCTGGCTTGTATGGGAAACGTGTTGTCCTATTAGGCAAAAAATTAATCCACAACAACACGACTTAACAAGCCGAGATGCTACCGGTCTTCACTATGATTGACTTGTAAAACGATCCAATAAATCTACCAGATCTGTTGTGCACGCACTTCACCGAGGAAGGCAGAATATTCACACGTAGCAGGCTACAGTGTCTATTGTACGCCGCCTACATTCGCTACTCTGTTATTCGAAACTGGAAATTTAATCATGTAATTTACATAAAGATATTACCGGGCTGTGTATTTTGCTTAGTTATCGACGTCATTTTAAACTCGCGTGTCTATGAATCTAATAAATTGTTGAGATTTAACGATAAAATGGCATATAATATTACAAAGTATCAAGATTTTATGTCATATAATCGAATGAAACAAATTGTGAACTAAACCTAGACGATTAAACACGTTCATAATTGTTTTGTTTTCTGAAAATTGAGGCAATTACATAGGTAAGATATGATTTTCGCGAAAATTATATAAGATATTCATTCCTTGTCGTAGCGAAGAAATTCATTTGTCCTTACAACTTTCAAACTCTACTTTATAGTAAGTAATAAATTTATCCACAACTTTACAGAATCGTATCAATCAGATTTCTCTTGGCAAAAAGGTGTACCACTTAATTATGTACTGTGAAGTTTCCCAGGTACATTAAAAGTAGAACAGCGACCATGGGAAATTGTTAATGTTACTATTAATAGAATGTGTAGCTATAACAAGATCTACGATTACGGAGATAGGCTGCGAAAACAATCGGAGCAAGACGTGAATCGCATAAGAAAAATGTTGGTAAATTAATTTTTAAACGGTACTTTTTTTGTATGTAAATCTTCGAATCTGAGCCAGACAGATTGCAATCGTCACACAAACAAATGTGAACAAACATTATCATTACCTTCATCATTAACTCATTACTTTACCGCACGGGGTTTTTCTCATAATGAGAAGGGTTAAGGCCACAGCCCCTCACTTTCAAGTTGCCAAGTTCAAACGCCGTAGAGAAATTTCATATTATAAACATGCACATTATATTATTATATCAGTATTAAAATCTTCTTTAATTTGTTTAATATCGCGGAGTCATATGATTTCCAATAGAACACTTCCAGGTGTTAGCAGCGGCAACAATCAGACAAGAGTCACATTCCGCAGGCCAGTCCCAGCGGCGTCGGTATCGACGGAGTATAAATCTCTGTTTAGTTAATAGTGTGGGCGCAGCGCGCGCCAGCCCGTTACACGAGCTACGTTTGTTATTTAACAATATGCCACACTTATACAACTCTATCAGATCGGTATCACCCTTTGCCCAGTTCGATGAAAGATTTGACACTTCGGACACACTGTCCTTTGGTCTCAGTCAAATACGTCACGATAAAAAATCATACATATGGTTTACAAAAGGCTCTAAAAGATCCATCCTATATGTGACTGCCCAGCCATCAAGATATGTTTTTTTAGAAGAGTAAGTAAAAAGGTCACATTCAGAAATACAAACAGTAACGTATTAAGATTTTAATACAGATATAATAATATAATGTGTATGTTTATAATATGAAATTTCTCTGGGGCATTTAAACTAGTCATGAATTCCTGCGAATTTTTTTACTTGTCAGATTCCTAACCTAGAATTTGATTGAATAATTTTGTCAGTTTCCCAAACACACATCAAAACGCAATGATGCCAAGCTGTAAAAATTTATTTGAAGTCTGTTGTTGATGGTCTACGAGTATGTGATTGTGTTTAACGTCAAGTAATCGTTAATTTACACTTGCGAATAAATTAATGTAGCGATATGAATAACAATTATAAAAGTTTATCAACACTAGAGTCCAAAGAGTCACCTACACAACTATCTCTACCTTCGATCGAAAACATGATCTCCGCTATTTATGTTATAAAACAATATTTGATAAAGAAATAAAATAAGTTTATTTTGTGTCCATTGTGTCTTATGACTAGACATTCATTCCTAGAGCCCTTGTGCGATTATAACTACGTACAGCAAAAGCATTCGGAGTCATAAATCTAAAATCTGAGTTCGATATTATCGGATAACTAACTGGAAATATTACGATTTGAGCTATGTTTTGCACTTCGTAAATTGTGCGCAATTAATCTGTGGTCGTGAGTTATTTCAACATAGGTACATTTGGTATTCAACTATACGGTGATCGTGGTGTCAGGGCTCCTGACAGTACGTCTGCAGCAGTTGTAAGCTTGCCGCTATAGACACAGAGGCTTTGATTACATTTGTGTCGCAGCTCGCTAATGGCTGTATCCTATACTAACACAGAATGTCGTATGATTGACATGAATGCATTGCGTACCGACGCCGCTATTAATTATTTTAACATCAAGGCTTATATTACAATTTACGTAAATTATAGGTACTTGTGGATTTTCAAGTATGTGTTTTAGGCTTTAGTTTTTGCAGCCCTTTGATTGATATCCCTTTTTTAATGGGGCCTATCTGTCGCTTAAAAGGTCATTATAATAATTATCAATGTTTTTCGTAAATGTGACATCATAAGCGCGACATGATTCTGGGAACACTGTTTATAGCAATAATCACTTCGGCACAATTCTATCGCCGTTCGATATTTGAACCATCAATACACATGTGTTCAGATGCATGTAAATAAATCAAAGTGTGGGCGATATCAATAAAAAAGTCAGTACGAGGGAGTATAACGAGTTTCATCGGTCCACATTCTTTTAATCTAGTTCTAAATCACTGTAGAGCACCGTATGATCGCAATCCTGTCGCTTCGAGCACTAATAGCCGTTCTAACGTATTTGAACACAACTTGAGCACATTCGCTCCGTAGTGAAGTTCCCTTTGAACGTTCCAGTGTAACAGTTTGACCGAGGTGCAAGCGCACGGCATTATTTTACTCATGGCCTTAATGATCACGTATGTTTTATTGAGTAGCATTTAATGTTTTGTTTTCACTGTTACAATTTTTTTGTGGATGTATTTAATAATGAGAAATTGTGCGTCACACGAATTAACCACTCAGAGAACGTTAAAATTTAAGCCCTCACGAAACCTACACATATTTGAGTGATGTAACTATTTCGTACTTGGTTGCAAATGAATACGTACAATTTTATTTTATTGTGTATTGCTAAAATAACTTGCAAATTTGTTGTCCACGAAGTTGCTGGCCGGCACCGTGGAACCGGAAGAGCGGTGACCACAATTGTCCAAATTCGGCGCGCAACGGGACTGCGCCGGCGCAAATTAGCGATGCTCCGACCTAACGGCTAGCTAGCAGCCTGCCATTGCGCTTTGGAAAAACTAAAACTAGTCATATATATCGTGTTACACGCGCTCTTTCTACTTCGCATTGTTCTGAGTCGACGGCGGGTTTCAATTTAACACATCCACGACTCTCCTATTCATTTTATCATGAAATATATTTAGCGATTTCATTTGATTTCCAATGCGATGGTTCTGTTTACTCTTTCTATACGGATGCCCGGGGGTCCTATCTGTGTCAAAGATCGCCCCCGATCTCCCCAGTCCACCCTGCGGCGACGCGGTATTTAATTACAGTCTCGTATGTAACGAGTCCCGAGCGCCCCACAGAATTATTCTGGCATTGCGGTCGACAACCGTCCGCAATAAAAATTAATATTAATCGGCGCCATTAATTTATGTCGTTGTCATCGTTGCACTTCGCGTTAACGATCGTAGAGCCGGTTACATAATTAAGGCCACGAAAACAGTTCACTTGTTTTATAAACAAGAGTAGGCAAGAAGTAGTAAATAAAGCTGTCATTGTTTATAAGTATCATTTGGTTAGAGGTAGAGTGATGCAATCGTAATATTGCGGTAACGTCCACACGTGGCTAAGTATTCTGTGAATTTTACAAACTTCAATCATCTGAAGACTTCTGTGTGTTTTTTTGACGTGATATGCCAAAATATTCGTAGCTTGTGTTATAGATATTCGGCTACAATAAAACTAATAGAAATCACTTAATACATTTTCTGTTACTTTATATTCGTGGTGGTCATGGAGTGTTTCATTTGTAATGCACCCTGTTATTTATCTCGATCGTTGTGTCTGGGGTTCGAAATTTACTGAATAAATGATAAAACATCAGACTTGTCAACGTACCAACCATCAATGCTTTCATGAAATAATCAATTTGAATGTTTTTTATTAACTTAGGAATACTACTGATGTAATAACTTATGACAATACTTACCCCCTATTGTTGGGGACGTGTAGGAAAACAAGTCTTCTGCCTGTCTCTTGGGTACAGTACAGGCGTGATGTCATATACCACATTTTTTTTGGGTTTTAATAACACGTTAGCCGATACTTATTACAACTGCTGTTGCAATTTTGTATAATGCTGGTGGAGATGGAGACATGCTGCAGGAGCTACTGTTTATGCGACAAACCGAGGATGCCTTCACGACGCACGCTGCCAATAGTGTACAACAATAGAGAGATAATAGGATCCAAGAACAACATACCAAGTTCAGTAAAAGCATCATTTCATACGGAATGCTTGCTTTACGAGCCGGGCGGAATAAAATGTACATAAAGTACTGGGTTCATTGGGCAGTCCTGCCGCACGAGGCCTAAACGGAGCGCTCTCAGACTACTAATGTCAACTTCGATACCAGTGAGATTGTATAGCGATGAGACCAGCCGGAGCGGACATCCGTGCCACCGCTACTGCATCGTGTCATTTTTACTTTTGTCACTGTCGTTCAAATCGTCATACAAATATTTGTAATTTTGTAGAAGTCCTTAATCAAAAGGACTATATAATGTTTCTAAAAATATTATCGAAATATTAATACTTTTCTTATTAGCAGCGCGCTCATAGTCCTGAGGCGTCGGTAAATTTAAGACTATCGGCGTAATTAACCAACATTAGGTGGCGTAACGCTTAAACGTGTTATGATTAGGTAGCAGAATGAAGTTTGAAGAGAGTAATGAATACAAGAGAAGCACGTCCTGTCTGTAATAATAGAGATACTTGACATTAGTATTCATTACTATACTACTTGATACTTGACATTATCAGCTAACTTGTATGGCGGCTATGGCTTGGCTTTAATCTTCCTCCATCTGGAAGGGCCTATCCTATGACCAGTTATGTTAACATTCAGAGACTTTTTATTCTCAACTTCAACTTCTCATTCGAATGTATAAATAGTACTATGTAGAAATTTTGGTTATATATAACAGAGGTACTATTTATTTACATGTAGAAATGTACAATGTACGTGCAGATTAAACAGTACCTCTTCCAAAGACAATACATGAAATTGCCAGTAATAGGTCAGATGTTGTGTTTGTGTCGTATGTATGACAATGGGCTCATCCCTATTCCATCTATACATGCAAATAATTAAAATTGGAGTATCTGTTTCTAATATTAAAATAACCGCTTTTTATTAAATACTTATGTATGTATACACGGTACATGTACCAAAATAACATTTTTTACCATTTATGTCTATTTGTTCCGACTAATCTCTGGAACGGCTGGACCAATGTTGAAAGAACTTTCACTGGCGGATAGCTAATGTGATAAGGAGTAACTTAATGATAATCGACCCATTATAATTTCACTGTTGGAATACGGGTCTTCTCTCATATTGAGAGCGTTAAGCTCGTAGTCTGCCACGCTGGCCAAGTGCGGGTTGGCAGACAACAGGCAGTACCTTAGGCTACTTCATTTTAGAAAAAGTTTTGACTCCCATACGAACGAATACGCGGGCACAGCTCGTTACACAGTGCAACATTTTTCAACTTTTCATTCGGAAAAACACATGCGTTATGTTACGTTTAACTTGAGTAGAAGAAAAGGTATACTTACATATGAAATTATTATTATTAACATTTGTCATTAAGTGTATTACTAATATTGTGGTTTTTGCTTCCTTTTTTATTATTGATTTCTAGTCGTTCTTGTCACGCCTTGTAATACAGTTGTAACAATGGGCGAATTGTTTAGCAGTCAACCGCAGGCCGATGATGAAAATTTATGGCATTTGTGACATAAATAAAAATAAATTCACATTGTCAGTCTGTAATCATCATTATACGTAGTTTTTTAACTGCATCATTTATTTGAATTCAACTTGATTGGAGTAAAAACAATATCAGATACGTACTAACCGACATTGACCACATATTAAAACACTATTCGAAGCAAAGCTACTCAGTTACATTTACCTTGAAATAGTAGGTAGCCTCACTGACAACACAGTATATTTCTATACTTATAGATTGGCGTATCTCATTAACGAACAAAATGGAGTTAGTTCGGAACAATTAATTGCGTAAACATTGTAATCGCTTATAGACTTGTCAATTAAATGACATGGTTTTTTACGACGTTAATTTTGTTCAGTTTAACTTACTCTATACCTAAACTTCATGTTGTAGTCTTCATAAAAAAATCAGGAAGCTATTTTTAATTTAAAGATATTTTTTTGGAAACGTACTGCCCTACTTTTAAATATTAATAATATCTATAAGGGGTGTAAGGGTAAGCGGTTCCAACCACCATCTCAGGAACCCAAGCCAACCTCACCTGTTCGTGGTACATCCTGCTATAACAGACGAGGCTCTGACGACCGGCTGATTGCGGCATAGCGCAGCCTAAATAGGCACGGCTATATGCTCTGGCCGCCGACGGGCAGCAGCGTTGGCGGTGCGAAAAGCTGTGCCCTGCGATCTCCAACCCGCGTGCCCAGCGTGGAGATTACGGGCATAAACCCCCTTTGAGGGAGGCCTATGTCCAGCAGTG
>DWMG01000433.1:0-19769 GCA_018244855.1 Elbella merops
GCAAACTATTATATAAAGTATAGAAATTGATAACGTGGATTCTTTCTAGAACATTCATATTGTGTTCATGTTCCTTCAAAGATATACATTGTCTAACTTTCGTTACTCTCAATATTGTATACTACCGCGATGTATGGAATACCGCACATATTTTTAATAATAGTATTGCGATATTACAATTATGATCAACCGCTGAGACCATATCTTTATTAACGCTTGTAAATTCCAACAGCTGCCTGAATTAACAATGCGTTTCGTTGTTCCATCAGTTTCAAACAATTCTTCTGTTTTGTTCGACCAAGTCAAAACACGCCAAAAACATTACTCGTATCAATGGCCGTAAACTAATATCCCGCGGAGTGCAATTAATTAGGTGTTTATACCCACAAGCATTTGATGTACCTTATTATAACGTATTAAAATTGAAAATTGAGAACATTTACAATCAACAGTGCGTAATGTGCTCCCGACCTTAAATACATCTGTATATTAAAAACAATCTTATATTGTGAGTCATAAAGCACAAATTGAAATGTGATTTACAAATGAGGAATGCTTTTGTGAAGATTGACTTTATTTACTATAACTTAAAGCCGAGATTGAACTGTGTACTGATAAGAATTGATGTATGTTGTCTTAAGACATTCCATGCCATAAATAGTATGGGTTTAACGTATCGGCGCCCGGCGCTTGTATGAACGAGGTACGTGCCTCAAATAATGCCACAGAGATAATACTTTGAAGATATATACAGGCGTTTATTTAATGACGATACAGCTGGGCACCTAATTAATAATTAAATCTTCATTTTGTACTGTCCGTTTGAATGATTTTTCAACGCCCAATAAATAAATCCTAACCATTGGCATCAATTTCTTATTTTTTAGTTATTGAAACCTGGTCTCCCCTCATATCGAGGTTATGCCATATAATGAGTTTGGTACTTCACACGCTATACATAATATGTTATTAATATTAAAGATTTCCTCCATATATTTTCTTTCTTTATATCACAAGTGACACATAATTTTCAAATCGTTCATATTCTATTAAACCAAAGTATATCAGAATGCTAGGATTCGACACTCTATTCCCTGGACTGAAACTCAAACTACTAGCCCACCATTGCTGTAAGTAGAGAAATCGCACATTAATTGACCAGGTATCATAGAAACGAAGCCGAGGATAATAACTAGCACCATGAAATCCCTATTGGCCCGCATCAAATTTCGAACTTTAAACATATTACTGTTATTTAAAAAAACAACATTCAAAGAAGGTAATTTAAAGTAATAATTATGTTCAAATAAATCGCACGCATTCAAACGGCTTGTATTACGCCAATTTCCATATCATAGTGGTAAGGTTGCAAACAGATGATGTTATCAAATGCGGAAACAAGAATAGGAACAATAGGAAAATACAACAGAAACAAAGTTCAACATATATGTATTCAGGGTAAATATTCTCGAAGAATACAAGGTTAAGAAAGAATTAAGGCTTTTGTAATTTTACATGATTGCGATTTTTTTTTTAAGTTGAAAAGCCACTAAATTGTAATGAGGTGTGCAATCCTGTTTCTCCATCGTCATCGTCGTCATCTTCATCAGCCTTTTTCAGTCCACTGCTGGACATAGGCCCACCCTAATAAGCGCCATCGCGCCCTGTCCTCGGCTTCTCCTGTTTCTCCATAGATAATAATTTATCAGCTGTTAGCGTCATGTATATGCTATGTACTGTATACATATATAAAATTTTCCATTAAGAGCATATCTCCGTCAATAAATGTCATTGTTAAAATATTTCAAAACATTCATTTTAAATATTTTAATAGAGACAAACTGTTAAAATTAAAATCGAAATACTTCAAACCAAAGCACGACTACCTGAATACAATTAAAACTTTAGGTGCAATATTTAAACTGAACACGCCTGACTTCGTAGCAGAGGATATTGCAAAAACTCAACTGTTCAATTCCATCTCTTAATATGGATTTTCTATCAAACTCACTGAATATTCTGAGCAAGAACAATTGAAACCAAATTAGACTTATGGTGATTTAATTGAGTTCGATCGCATGACAGTTGAAAGGTCAGAACCTTTACCGTAGCAAAAACTAATTGCTTTAGAAACTTTGTATTCCCGCAAATGTCATACCTGAGTATAGAGTACCCTTTGAGATGAGTATTTATTGTTCACGACGCCGACCATTTCTGTGGTGTAAAATGGTACTACCAAAGAGTCGTTCGATAGAAACAATAGACATGTCATAACCAGACAACGTCCCAGAAACACGACTTTCTTGATTAGGTGATGGCGGTAAAAAAATACCATCTGGTGTAAATTTAGTTGCATAAAAATGGAAAGAAAATAGATATATGTACAAACCGCAATCTCAATTTTGATACATTTTTAATAAGAGATAACACAAAAACAAACGATATGCTAGATAGAAAAGAGGCATACCTGAAAAAAAGGGTAGACATTGAAATATTTTACCACCTACTTATAAAACTCGATATATGAAAAGACATGGTAATTGAAATTAGAAATTTAGAAATGACTTGTCGAAAATCGATAGAAGAACAGAAATTTCAAAATAAGTAAAGTTAAGGAATCTTATCTAAATAAACATTTAATATGATACAAAAGAAAACATATTTAACACTCTCCAACCACAATCATGAATTATCGTGTCGTGACACCAACTGTAATCATATATCTCTGGTTACGGTCGTCAAATATAAACGTTCGTTTACTTAACAAAACATGATTCAGTGAACGATTCTCTGACCTTTTGTTTGTTTTATTGTCGTCAGAAAGGTTTCTTTGGAAGACAATTAAAGCTATTGTTTGTTTTTGTGATCGCTTGCCTGATATTTTATGAATGTTATCAATGTGTTTTGAGATGACTGTAGGAAATTTCGTTTTCATATCACGAGCACGTTTCGTCATATTTGTTTGACTTTGTGTGAAGTGTTTTCTGATGCCTTTTATAATACTTGTTGCTATGTGCTTGATTTAAGTCTGATCGTAAGATTTAATGTGACTTTATTAAGCTACAGATATTTTATTCGCTATATTTTGTTTGTGTCGTACGTCTTAAATCGCGAATAAAGCTTAAATATATTAACATGTCTTTAAATAAGTTGTGTGACCTCTTTTAATAATTATCATATTAATTGTATCTCTTTTTACAGGTAAGCATCATAACTTGTTTGATATAACTGTACACATGTCAACCCAGCTGGAGTCCTTTGAATCTTAAGGTATGAAAATAATATCATTTTCAACTTTTATAGAAATTTTTTTTGAGCAATTATTTTTCACTGACATAAATTCTCATGAAAGTTCAACTTTCTCCTATCTTTTACAATTTTTTGAAACAATATCTCGTAAACTTTAATACAATCATGTAAACAGAAATTTCTTGGAGGTGTGAAAGTCTTAAAATACTATTTACCATTGTATTACACGCGTTTCGACTTATGACAACGTGTTATCTTTTTTTTATCTACAACCAAAGTTTTTATTTGGATATTGTTCTCGGCAACTATTTGCCCTACCTTAACCTTATCCGCATTTAAACTAAGTTCAAAATTGAGTGTTTTTTTTTAAATATGTTTCACGGTCTGGACTATTCACCTGTGTTTTATATTTACCATTGATAACGTAATTTGCTGTAACCTCGCGCTTCCTAAGGCGTGTTCAGAGGTCCTTTACATTTGAAGTAAACATTCTCTATTTACAAATGAGAACAGCTTTATATTGATAATATAATTGTACTTAAACTCGAAAGGTGTCTATAAACTACAGCTACAATATATCAAATAAGGTGAAACGTAGATTTAAAATAGCTTATAAGTAGACCAATGAAATCATTGAGAAGTCAAGAACACAGAGTGTTATTTCGAAATTCTTGCAAACGAATAATACGATTGTGAAACAACAATTTACCTCGACAAGTTGGCACGAAATGCCTTAATAATGTCATCAAGGGATTTGCCTAGTGCTTATGTATTATGTATTTTAGTAAAATACACAGTGGAGAGCGCGCTGGCCTTATATAGATTAAATCTTGATGGTAGAGCTTAGCAATCATTTCGACCATTACACGTGATATTGTAATCTATTTGAATACTTTTGCTATTTGATCTCTCTTGAACTACTTACCTGAACTGCATTGCATCACGAGCAAATTAAACATCATTAAATATCTACCAAGTATTACAAAAAAATTTGGACCGACCTCGTATCATGCGTTTGGTAATGGATGTTGTAGATTTCTATAATAGAAGTAGTCATCGACATTGACTTGTTAATGGAAGAACCGAAATACTTGTATGTTTTGTGGCCATTGCATCCCATAGACCTACACCAAACTGAGGTTACAGCAAGTAAAGTACAGTTACATTGCTTTGCATAAACCAATTAAAATCTAAATTGCCGCAACCCGTCAGTTCCTGTAGCGATAAAAGGGCAACCGATAAATCTTCATAGAAAGGAGTTTAACACAAATCGTGACTGTAATGACGTCTTAAACTGCTAGCTGGATATTTATCGCCACTATGCTTTGAAATGAAATCTCGGGAATCCCAAAACTATGGGATTGTGATTCGGAACAGACAAACAATGGCTACGTATGTCGAACGTTGAGATCTATCTTACTTTCAATCCCTATTTGGTCTAATATCGGTAATCTACTGACACAGGTATATTATAATGTTTTGATACACAATATACATTCCTCAGAATAAATTACTTTCTACTTAGAGAAATTTTGTTTATGCTATTTAAACACATAATTCCTAAACGAAAACTGTTTTTCCAACTATTTACAATTCCATGCCATCTTTTTTTCTTAGTTATCAACTGTAATTTCTTTTCGCCATTTGATTAAATTTGCGCATTTGGGTAAAATTATTATTTTTTATTTTTCTATTATCACTCCTTAACATCTTTCTTACCTATTCATGTCATTTTTTACCACGAAACTAAATTCTCAAAATAAATATTCCTTCATTTCTAGTAACCAATCTTCGAAACACCGTAATTGTAAAGCAATCGTCTTCACACCTCGACTTCAAAGTGTACATCAATCACATTACATTAAGCCTTGAACTTGCGAACGTCTAAAAATAGACTCGCCTCAAAGAAATCATTTATTTGTCTGTCTGTTCATTGCTTAAGGTGTTCTTCGTGGCTCGAAATCTTTTGTTGTTTCTATCTCTCTATATGTATATTTCACGAGTTTCTGCTTTTAAATCATGGATTACATTTCAAATAAATAGTGTTGAAACACTATTATATAATGATCATTTTAATATAACGGTTATTGCTTTTCCTGATTGATTTATACTGCTTATTTAATTTTTTGCAATTAGTCCAATTACTAGTCTATTTTATTCATAGCAATCACCCATTCTTACTTGCTTTTCAATTTATGCAATTATCCATACAAGTTTCTCTTTTCAACTATGAACATTTATTACCTTCATTTGAGTTCAAACGTGGAGGAACCATAAAGTTTAGTTTAACGGCATTATAATTTAATTATTGCAAGCGTTATGAACATATCCATTGGATTTGTTATTGTAGATTTTTTGATTACGGCCGTTAAATAATGTATTAGTTTCGGTTGTAAATGTTAACGAACATTCGTATAGAAAGTTTGTTGATATCGCAACAACGATTATAAAGTTATAATTACACTCTCACTGCGCCCTTTAAAGCTTTACTGTTAGTAACGTAGGGCTCCTTGCTTGAGGGAATTAGCACACGAATGTATAGCAAACATTTTTGAAATTGGAATGAGTTTCATCAAACAGTTTATTATTATTATTTTTAATTATTATATATTTATTATTAACACTTTACTGTGTTGTTTGTGTTTGTGTTTACTTTGTTGTGTGTGTTTGTGTTGTTTTAGGAACAGATAAAAGTATTTTCTGGTCAATTGTCCATGATGTTATAGTAGCCGTCCCACCAATTATTATGTAACAATGAGAATCAAACCACAAATCAGATTACACAGAACAGACACTCTAACATTGGTTTTACAATATCCCACCTCCATTACGCAGACCCTGCAGCAACCTCTACTGCCCCGGTAATAAAATATCCAAATATCTTATCAATGTGTTCAGCCGCTCTCGTAACCAAATCAAGAATGTATAACGGTGATACAATGCCCGTATCCATTGCTTTCTTTTTGTCGGCACGCTGAGTGCTATCTCGACATGAATCAATTAAAGAAGCAAAATGGAGAGTGACTTTAAGATATCGATATATGGTACTTGTGTGCTATGTACCGATATTTAAGTCTACACGTGCTCTTTTTTTAAAATTGCTAGCCAGATTGTAATGCAGTTTGGTTTTGTGGAGCTCTTGGTGTTTAGGTGTAGGTGTTTCGAAATTAGTTCGAGCTAACATAAGTTATATTTTACAACGGGGTAAACCGGCAGGCCGAAGTTAGAGTTAATAAATTTCAATAAAATTTATATTAACAACTCAATATACAATCATATATTTTGTTCGTGATAATAAATGATACGGATGCCACAGATACCTCTACCTAGAATATATTATAATTTGTTAAAAAGAAACCTATGTCCAAAAAAACTTGATTAAAAACCAGTTGCAAGTCTCATTCTAGAATATACAAATCGACTACCGATATATTGATTAAGTTTTTGTCCTATTTTAAGTTTCATTTTCTTATAACATATGTATTATAATATCACTTGTGTTGATTAATATGCACTGCTGTCAGTAGAGAAGTGTTAGGTATTAGAGCTCGAAACAAAGTTTTGGTTTCGGCCAGAACTACAAGAGAAACCAAATACTCGGTTTTGTTTTGGTACCAGACGAAAACAGAAAATAAGTTAAAATGTCAGTTAAGATTTCTGTTTCAGTTGCGAATCTTCCTTCGATCGGACATTTATTTTCGTAAAAAATGTAACCAGTTAAAACATATTTGCATAATCAAATTTAATTACACAACATTATAACATGCTCGGAACGAACATGTTCGGTTTCTCGCAGAATCGGTGCGAGAGTGTATGACGACACTAACATCATATTTAAAATACATTATGTACCTATAATATTAAACTGGTGTATTATCAATTCATTTATAATCTAGGTACATAATAAATATCAGGTTCATATAGACACGCGTTAGGTAGCTATAATTATAAACAAACAATAAACATAAAGTATAAATATAATTTATGATTAAATTAATATTCTGTTTGTCAGTTAATACCATAGTTGCTTTTAATACGCAAACCGTTCGTGGCCAATAAAGACCAAACAAATGTACTAAATCTAAGGACTGGTTTGCAATAAAAGTGATATTAGAGTATAATTGAAAACGATTGAACTTTTATGTCCGCCCAAACCGCAGTTTAACTAAGAATTTCAATGCATCCCATACAACAGGTACTACGGCAATATGCTCACCCCCTATTACAAAAAACCTATAACTGTCTGGTCAAAAATGGAAGTATTACATCCTGTCCCTTTATGGAAAATAGAATAGTTTTAACTATCTGGGGAATACCGTCCAACTTACACTATTCGATGTTCATGTACAAGATGTAAATTATAAGATGTTCGTGTATAAGATGTATAATATAAGATGTCCGTGTATAAGATGTATAGTATAAGACGCTCGTGTTTAAGTTAAAGTAAGAATAATAATAAAGTGGTAGCGGAACCATCTCGATCTCGGATCGTGACTAATCCGCTATTGAAAACTACTACGATATCTAAATTACACACCGCTATGTTCTTGTAAAACAAAACCTGCGCGGATTTTCAGTGTTCCGTAACTATGTATTACAGGAATTACAAAACCGTAAATACGATATATAACATTTCCTTTGTTCTTGTATTCCTTTTAATGTAGTGTATTCGTTTATATAAACCCTGTATTGTCAAACATATAAAGGATGGTTACATATTTCTATTTTATAAAATAGTTATATAACATGTAACTGGCAATGAATCACGTAAATTGAATCAAACAAAAACATGCTTTTTAGATGTTTATGTAATTATAGTTCCTGTATCTTGTAAATTATAAAAGCTGCATTATTAATACATACACAGTATATTTATTATATTCATATACCTATAGATAATATTGTTAGAACCATTTTTTTATTATATGCAACTCTACATTTCAATTATCCTATTATTTACAGCTGTAACTAAAAACAACAATTCCGAAGTAAACATTCATTTCCTCAATGCTGTAACGAGACTACTCAATTATATTCTCAAACAAAGAGCATATAAAAAATATTGTTTTGATTATAATTTACTATGCAGTATCTTTCCATGTTAATCTAGTTTATAATTGGATAATATTACAGTTATAATTAAAATAACTGAAATTATAAACGGTGGTGATTAAAATTTTTTGTGGAAAATACCTATATGAAAGCGAACGCTACGGGTCTAACATAGAATTTTGTATCGCGACTGAACGATTTCACCTCAAACCACGCCTGTTCAATGCTCAGATTCATTCGATGACATTTACCGTGCGCGATATTGTTTGTGCCGCCATTTTCGCATTGACAAGCTCCGATCAGATACGTTCGTTCGCCGTTCATTCGTTCAACGGTGAAATTACTCGGGATCATGTCGTAATTTGTTTCGTATAGCGAGTGAAAGCGCGTGGCGAATGATACGAAGATACCTTGTTGTTCGTTCCATTGGAACCTCTTTAACTGATACCTATTAGAGTCATTTTAATTGGATCGTTTTAATGAATACTTACTGAAATGTTTACGTTCAGCTGAAAGCGTATAACGTTAAGAATTGTATTTATTACCTATTACGATGTGTTAATACACATATACATACATAAATAACACACCAAAATTATACAAACGTTTAGTTACTATCGATGCTTATACAGGTACATGTTAAATTTAGTACCACCTTAATTCACTTATGTTTTTTCAACATAACCAAACTAATTTAATACTTATCAGAGGTCCTCTTTCGTAAGGTCCCGCGTACGTCGACGCGATCGGGACAGAGTTGGTCGAGCCATCCGGAAAATAATAAAAATTATTTAAAATGTACTTGTAAAAGTACATTTTCTGTATCGACTTAGATAAATTATATTTCAATGCATATGTGTAATCATCATAACAAGACACAAAAAAAAAATTAAATGTAATACAGAAATCAAAAATGTTATACGACACATTTTGAATACAATTAACTACTTAAGCCGGTTATGTCAGCTAAGTATTATCTCAAAATCAAACACTTGTTGCTCTCGTCAAAGAACCACAACTCATGTGATCTTACAACACATCTTAAGCTAATATCAAGATCAACTCGAATGTTGAGATCCAAATCATTCTCATAAAAATCATGTTTTATTGTGTTGTGGAAATATTTGTAACGTTAGAGCTCAGTGGAATGTCGTCTTTATTTATTTAACGGTAAGGTTTATTTTGGTATGTGACTAAAAAATCCCAAAAGAATACGTGGTGACACGGAGGCTTTTATGATGGATTTTTATTACGTACGCAACTGTTTCTACGTGGATAATTCTAGAGAAAACTAATAATTATTCGTAGATATGAATATAACAATGTTATTCTATTCTACCCCTTAGGGAATTACAGGCATGATGTTACGCTTCCCCTGATACTGTGAATGACTATTGCATCTGCTTAGCTCTTATCGGAAAGTCACTAGTCTGCGAGCTTAAATTCCTATAAAAATAATCAGATTCAAGTTTTTCCTTGACGCGAATAAACAGCTTATTGCGAGGGCTCAGTTCGAAGCCTTACTAAATAGGCTCCAAGGCTACAATTTGCTATATTAGATTATTATTAAGCTGATTAAATGTTACTTAGTACATATATACGTTTTAAATGTTACATATATACCGGTTGGCAGACTTCGCACACCTTAGAAAATATTTTTTTTTTACTTACACTTTACTTTGATGTCCTTAACTATATGGCGGGTAGGTGTGCCGTATTTGTTTCTTAATGACAATTAGTATGCTAAAATTTTACCATACTAACTTTCATTAACCCTCTAATTCTAAGAAGAGACCAGTGTCCGGCACTGGAATAATAAAAAGTTCAAAAGATCATATTATGTATATTAATGTTAGAATTACAGATAATTGACACACGATGCTCTCTGGTCACCCTTAAGGAACCTAGCGTGTTGATAAAATAATAATAATGTCACCTGTTTTTTTAATAGAAAATCGCTTAAAAATACTGAGTATTTTATATGCTCAATTTGTTTTGTTATTTCTTGTCATTTGGTTATGTCGGTATACATGTAATTTTGGTTCTTAGCAACTAGCTTATGATGAGGGGGACCCGTTTCATAATATTTACTTTATGTTTTGTACTATGTATTAACCCTTTTTCTTTATTTCATTCTATCCATTTTAAACGGTTTTACGCTGGATTTGTACATAACATATCTATGTGCATTTCATGTACTACGTAAGTTTTCTATATTAATGCAAGAAAACATCACAAACCTACATAGAACGTACATAGAAGCTGGTGGAACGAGGAATCACCGCTATGCTCCTAAAGCGATTGGATCCATACTGGACAGCGCCTTATCGGGTCTCGTTTACAAGTAATTAATGTGGCAGATACCTTGACTAACTACTTCACTGCATTACTAACTGATCTTACGTACTTATGGTTAAATGGTGAATAAAAACAGAGGAACCCAAGTACTCAATAACCATACTGAAAAATAATTCTTAATTTAAAGTAAATTTTTTTTAACGGTTATAACAATTATTTGCAGTATAACGTTCTTTTTTCAAATTTTGTTGACACGTGTCATTGATGTGACAACTTATTATTAAACGTATTACATCTGTTTATCAGGTTGTCATATACATAAATAATTTGCCTTTTATGAAAATACGAAATAAAAGTGAATCGTCTCAAGAGCGTATTTCTCTCAAATTCTTGAAGATACAGCGCCATTCTTACATGTAATTTCCCTGAAGGGAGATAGTCTGTATGTGAAAGTCTTTTCGAGAACTATTGACAATGCGAGCGTGCTTCAGATTTGAATACCAACGGTAGTCTGGCTCTTGTTTCCAATACATTTGTGAACTCATACATATATGACAGATTGCATAATTATATATTAATATCTTGAAGAATCTTACATTGGATTATCTGATTTCAAATGCAATAATGCCAAACAGACAGCTGGATTCATGATTAATTTATTATGTATACCGGCTTAAATCATATGTTTATCAGGCTAGCCTGAATGGTTTCCGACCGATCCGAGGACCTTCCTCATGAGCTCCCACCGATAGTAGAGAGGTTGTTACAAAAAAGTACTCATGAAACGTTAAAACTTTAAATACTACAAAGTTAGCTAGTTATTTCTATTATCGATCAACGAAAATAACGTCAAACGAATTAAAAAACATAAGAAACTCATGGCAAGCTATAAAAAATTACATTTTTATGTTTTGAAATAAAGTAGTTTCAAGTAAGTAATGGTTTCTATGTTTTTCCTTGAGATGTTATGGAATTCAAGTGGTGGTTCGTGACCTAGGCTACATTAAAAAATTAGACCTGCTATTGCTCTTCACCGGAATCATTTATCAGTTTCGTTTTGAATCAAAACGATGTTTCGAATTGTTCTTATTATTATCCGAATCTTTCACTTATATCCAAATACGTATACAAAAAACGGTTGGACACGTAAAAATAAAAGAGTTCTTGGAAACAACATGCCCCGATGACGTCGCTATCGACTTATGCATACTTTATGGTAATGAAACCCCATTACCAAAGCGAAACCGAACTATAAAGAGACAAAATAACACTAAAACTGCTAAAGCCTTTTAAGTTTAAAATGAGAATAAAACCAGCTTCCATCTGTACCGTACGTTATATTTTTTACCAT
Source organism: Elbella merops (assembly GCA_018244855.1). NCBI lineage: Eukaryota > Metazoa > Arthropoda > Insecta > Lepidoptera > Hesperiidae > Elbella > Elbella merops. Next base: position 11,951 of record DWMG01000433.1, read on the forward strand.
CAAAGAAAGCATCAAAGCAAACAAGTAGGTAAACGTTTCTAGTTCAGTTTTTATCACGGCGAACAGCTATTAAGTAACGCTACATAGAGTAAAGCAGACGTTGGTCGTTACTCTACGTGTGCTCTCTACATTTGTTCTCTACTTTTGCTCTCTACATTTGTTCTCTTCATTTGTCCGGTACATTAATTTGTTCTTTAAATTTGTTCGTTACATTAATTTGTTCTCTACATTTCTTCTCTACATATGCTCTCCACATTTGTTCTCTGAAAGTACTCTATGTGCTCTCTACTTTTATTTTCCAGCTTTGTTTTATTTATATCTAATATTAAAGATAATATTTATAGATATTAGCTTTCTATCGTAGAAGTCTATTGTAAGCAGCATTTAACTTTTTGTATGCTCTTATTATGTGTCTCTAAGAAATTTAACATATTTAAGACTTAATATAAAAGACATTTAATTAACAATTTTGCTAATTAAATTTAGAAAACGATCAGAGAACCAAAGTTATCGACATAGCCCAAATTATTAGCAAGCTGAAGTGGCAATGGGTTGGTCACATCTGTAGCAGAACCGATAGACGCTGTAGCAGACGTATTCTGGAGTTGAGACCGCGACTTGGGAAACGTAGCGTAGGACGCCCTTCAGCCAGATGGAGTGGCGATATGCACAAAGTGGCTGGCAGTGGTTGGATACGATACGAGCTGGAGATCGACCTCAGTGGCGTGCTATTGGAGCGGCCTATGTCCAGCAGTGGACGGGAGTAGGCAGATAATAATGACAGAGAACGGAATAAATACATACTTCTATTCGTTGACTATAAATATATTATAGCGATTTGAATACAATCATTATTAATTACCGTGTCTGACTCGTTTCTATGTAGGCAAGTGTGTGTATCCATATAACATACTTATATACCTTCGAAGGGTATATGAAATATACAGGCCAGGTAAGTTAACTTGTTTTATGCAAATGTACAATGCGTTGTACATTACGTGTAACTCTATGGTACAATACCACACTTGTGTAGAGTCGTTTGATAATAGCTTTCTCTTCAATTGCGCCAACATCGGTTGTAGTAATAGATACGCATATTTAACAGTAAGACCATCACTATTTCGATATAATAAACAAATTTTAAAATATCAACCGTTAAGAGAATACCAAGTTTGTTTGTTTTCAAACGAACTAGTTTTCAATCAATATGAATCTGTTCATGAAATTCCGCTGGTCGAAGCGATCAAATAAAAATGACTGTTCGATTGTATGGTTGTTGGTTACATAAAATCGTATTGTTAAAATGTCAAATGAAGAAGGTAACACGTTTAGGTTTCGGATGCTGTTAAGTTCATCTTCAGAAAAATGTAATAATTATATTATATTGTTAACATCAGAAATTACCTGTCCAGGATATTAAAATGTGTTTTTGTGATTACATTGCATACCGGGAAAGATTCTCAATTAACAAACCAGCCAAGGGTTTTTTAAAAACCCCTCCTCTCCCCTGTTAATATAGGACATCGTAGTACCTTGACGTGTAACCCATTCGACGCTTTCTCCGACCAACTCCGATAACTCTCTAAGCGATAACTGTTAGCATAGCGAAGATTTATGATACAAGTTATCGTTTAAGGCCTTTCAAACGGTGCGTTCGGGACGTCCGTTTGTAATGGTTGTACTCGCTTGAATTATTGACTGCGGAGTTATGATTGACAATCGATTGATAATAACACATAAAATGCAGTTTTTTACAAATCTTCAGTCAATGTTTAATGAAATGAATGTGCAATGAAACACAGTTATAATTTTACCATGTTTTTCATACTGATGTTTTTATGATATTAGAACGGATTAAGTCGTAGGTGGAAATAAAATTAGAATCTCACAGTTGTTTCCTATCTTTACAGGCTTAGTTCCCTTACTAAATTGTATAACTATGATTATGAAGGCCTCTGGGCTTTTAAGATTAAGTACCACTAAATATACTAGTCAAGGAAAACCTACACAATATAGAGCTCTTCAGATTAATATTTAAAACTTGTAAATTCTGCCACCCTTTTCCATATTTTGGCTAGCGAAAAAGACTATACACGAATGTCACGCTGATATATTGTGAACTTTGTGTGTTATGCGATGTGAATTTCTTCGAGACCACTTTTGACTCGCGAAACTGTAAGTATTGCCATGGCAACAATTTTTGGTCCGAAGTAGCGTTCTAATCCACACAAACGTCGCGTTCGGAATGTTCGTCTGTAGCGTTAATAACAATATATTATATATTTTTTAATGCGTACCAAAGATATGGTTTATAGTTATTGGTAATGTTTAATGACGTATAACTATGCGTATGTAGAAACTTTAAAGAATATGGTTAATTTCATTTCAAACATATTAATTTTCAAACATAATAAAAACATAACAAGTAGCGTAAATCACATGTTGGGAACTTGATTGTATTTTAAAGATTCTAGAATCTTCTCATTTATTCCTAAGATATTTTTAACCCTCTTCATTATAGTACCACCGGTCTATATTAATAAAATAAATAATAATCTTTATTAAAGTAGGTTATTATTATCTGATATTGATGAACGCACTGTTAAATATTAAACAATATTTAATTAAATGTAAAACACTCGATTGATGGCTTAATTACTTTGTAACGAGATATGTCAAAACAGGGAAAATTAATTTGCCATGTGTGTTTACTTCAACTGAGGAGCCCTGGAGGTCACTCCAGCACATGGATGAGTAATATCACAGAAAAACTTTAATATTGAAATTATTACTGGAATTGCAATTCGTCTTGTAATTGGTCAAATATTTAGTTATCTCATAAGCCAACATGGTACCTCTTTCAATGAATCCTCTAATAACAGATTTAGGCTGAATGGAAGGAATAACAGTTTGCTGCTTAGCCGAAAATCTGTATTGAGCTATAGATAGGGCTTTAGAAACGCAATATTAAAAGTATCATTCCATATAGACTCCGTTTGTAAATGAATTATTATAAGCAACGCATTATCTTAGAACAAAATGTAGATACGTTTTTTCAATTTACCTCCTTGTTCCCTTAGAGTTTGCAAACAGTTGAGAAGCATAAAAGTTATACACGCGACATTGACACGTAACTTTAAGTTATTAAAGTTCATAATCGCTTAAACAAATCTGCATATTAATTCACCGCAATCTCAAGCATTGGAAAAGGCATTTAATATCTAACCTCTGATAATGTATTCATGATCTTGAATACATCAAAGGATTTAGTTAAATGGGAATTCCAATATTGAAAGATACCTATTTTCGTATCGTAATTGCTTTATTAAAACCAATAAATCTTGGACCCGTTAGTTGGTAGCAAAGGGTGAACTGCGTTGAAATTTTGTAAGCTTCTCTTATAAATCATTCAGAATGAATGATGAAGATTAGCCTCTACGGAGTGAATGTATTAATAAAGGTCAAGTGCATAGAATTTTAACAAATATTTTAACCGTTCAATCGGTGAGTTGACTTTTCGTGCAACTTTATTGTATTTCTTTGATGTGTCGTATAACATCATTTATGTCACTATACCATGTTTAAAATTAAGTATACTTCATATTAATGTACTCAAATATAATTCACAGACGTGAAGTTGTCAGGTCCTACCCCCTTTATACGAATAGACGAACAGTGCATATTTCTACGAGTCTACCGATGTTATACGAGTACTTCTTATTCAAACAAAAATACTATTGCTTGATGCTTCAATTCAATGCTTGATGCTTCGATTCAATGCTTTGATTCAAATTCAATGCTTGATGCTTCGATTCAAACAAAAATACTATTGCTTGATGCTTTGATGACATTCAAACGCAACGATCAGGACATATTCCCAACAGATGTGTCCACTCGTCATTGAGACTTGAAAAATATTATACGATCCTAAAAAAATATACCACACGCAGAACACAGTTTACAAACAAACGTTTAGCCGCGGGTTTAACCCGTAAAGCGGGCGAACCGCTAATGTGTAACGTGCCTAACTAATCGATTATCTTCACTTTTGAATAATATTTGAACGCACATTATCATGTCCGCACTTTTACCGAGTTTCCGCTCGAAAGTTATTTTATTGAAGACAGATAATGGTTTCCGATTGTATATCATAATTTAGATTTTATTATCCAATCTAGATACATTTTAATTACCAATATTCAAGTTTTTTTTGTAATGTGTTATAATTTGGTACAATGTTTTTATTTGATGTCAAATATGTATCTACACGTTTCGGAATAGACAGGCCCGGCGCCATTGCTTCCGTCAATGTCACTAACGATTTAGAAGACATTTTAAGTGTTACCACAGACAACAAATGAAACCCAAACAAACTCATTCTATCCGACTTTAAGTTAAATAATTTTATTTATCAAGAGTGATATAATTATAGTAAAAATTTACAGTATTATTTAAAGTTTCGTTTTAATGTTTTAATAATAAATGTGACTTCAATTAAGATATCATTTTAAAACGTCAAGATAAATAAAGGCTGAAGATATAAAATGAGTTATCAATACAACGGTGCAAGCGGCGCCAATGTTGAGATTCACGTTTGACCGATTACCGGCTTTTCTTTAAAGGGATGTTTCCATACTGGGCGATTAAGCGAAAAGCGATAAATATTTAACAGGTAACCGCAACAAAAACTATTATTTTAATATAGGAGAATGTTGAGAATAGTCCCAGTTATTTAATTTTTCAGCGTCCATCTTTCCCGAATCGTATAACCTGCAATTGTTCATAATGAGAGTCATAATAAGCACTTTCTAGGTGAGACGATACATATAGTATACATGTTATAGAAAAGTTCATGTAGAGCCTCGGGGTTGCATATTTGAGTGAATACCAGGAGAATATTTGATTAACAGGAATCCTAACGTAAATTGATTTTTTATATCTTAGCGTTTGTATAACGTGTAGCTGTGCATAATACGAATAAAAACACAAAATAATTACAGTATTCTTAAAATAACCGATCAGCTTGCCAAGCTCTGTCTGGCAAAATCGCAGTCGTATTCAATTAGATATTTATTATCTATTTATTTCGTACACCGTTTCAATATACGTAGATTAAATTATTTACAAAAGTGAGTCCCTGCTGAGTGCCAGCACAATTATATATGTAATAACTTTTAGAAGAATTCATGTAAAACTATTCATTTACTCATTCAGAGGGAAAAGCTCGCAGCGCTAAAGCGATAAAATAACGCCAACCATCAAATTAGGGAACGCAAAGAGTTCTTAAGCCGCATTAAAGCTTGCGATAAAATTTAACGACTAGCACGTAACAGTTAGATACTGTAACACCGGGCAGTACTTTACAGGCCGTTCAAATTCCGAATTTGCACAACTAACGGTCTTTCGTCCAACCGACTTTATAGTATAGACGCAATTTGCCACCGCATAAGTGCCACGGGCACCTTGACTTATATTACATCAAGATATGTCCAAGGGACGAGCAAGACGTAGCCGGCGCCAACAGTAACGAGATCCACGCTCCAACGAATCCATCAAAAGCGTTTGACCGATCGACTCAATTGAGTTGGCCGGTTATTTTCATATTCATCAAAGTTATTTCGAGTTTCCGATGCATTTTCAATGATTAATCGACGTGTATGTCAGTTATCGCGGATTTATATTTCTTGAGTGTTATTCCTAATTAAATCGATATGTTCTTGTTCATTTTAATCATCGTTCACTTTATCTCTGTACGTTCATTTTAATCATTGTTCACTTTGTATGTCCATTTTTTACACATACTGTTCCAGTATCAGTTATACACCGATTGCTATGTTAGAATAAGTTCTTAAATCCTCGAGTTCTTCTAACTGCTTTGCGGCCGAGAACAAGAATTACTTTGCTAGCAATTGGCACAACTAATGTAGCGGACAGTAGATGATGATTCCACGAATTGATTCGTCCATACGCCGGCAATTGGTCGCGAGTGATCTCACTTGACACAATATGCACCGTCCGCGTCTAATTGTGTCTATTGCGCGCTGAAGGGCGTACCGATTGGAATGCAAATAAATTAAACTCTATATAAAACTGTTTGACCACAAAACTAACAATCAATTAGACGTGTCGTAATATTATTGTTTGTATATAACAATACTGAGAATGGTGAGAACTGGTAAATGGACAAGCAGGCATTTGTATGCGATATCATATGAACGTGGAAGGTTTTCGTAAATCGTAAATCAATATAAGAACATACAGAATTGGAAATCGAACCCGAAACTATTTGCGCGACGCATTAAAATATTAACCGTCATAGCTAATCAGCATGATAGAGTGTGTCCCAATACCATTATCCTAATTATAGTAAGGGTAGCATACTACTGAAAGAATTATTACTGTTCACTATTATTCACCCGGTCCCTTATGTTATATTTTGCTTCTGTTTTCCTTAGTCATTATTAGTCATTATGCGTAGGTCGCATTATTCGTACCCCATGATTTCAAAAACAAGTTTTCGAAACAATACCGCCTATTTTTGATACTGCAAAAGCTCTATTGTGAACTAAACGAAGCGCAACCCTTAAAAACGTTTCCAAACTGAAAAGAAACCAAGTAAAAACACTTGAGCCAAAAGTGCGTTCGGCCGTTTTTATAGCAGCTCCATCACTCATGTTGTTGACAGAGTTCAAACCACTTCCCTGGGTAAACAACTCCATGTTAAAAAGTTGACAGCACAGAGAAAGTAATGCACAGATTCTACACATAAAAATTGACCGTTTAAACCCCGATCAGCTATTTCTTTTAAGTGACTGGTAATTATTGAGAACCATATAAAATAATAAACTATCCAAAATAAAGTTATTTGGTTGTATGACTTATATTCAAAAAATGTGGAATTCAAAATCGTTTTAAGATTTGGAATTTTAATGCAAACTATAACTCTAGTCTTACTCAATCTGAGAAGAATCCCATGCCCAAAAGGGGAGCAATCATAGAAAGGTCCAGAAATAACCGAGCTAAACAACATCACTCCTATGTGCCCCGAAGTGGTAGACAGAGCCGTATCGAGGCGGAATCGGGGGGAACCTATGGCCAAACACCGCGGAAAAATCTAGATTAGGTCACGATAGTTTTTATTAAATTTTAAGTAATATCTACTCTGTACACAACTCTATGGGCACCATACAGAAGAGTTACAAAGCGGAGCCCATGCAAACAACACCATACTGTGTGGCTGTCACGTCATACACCATGCACCGTGCCCGTAGGATATGGGAAATATAGATAAATATGTATCCATCAAAATAATCGCTTATCATGGTTAATACTTGTGACTTTATTCACACAATAATATTAATAAATTTTATGATCTTTCATTCTATATATTTACGTTATTTATTTGAGGAGTTAATTTAACTTTATGCCTGTAAAACTGGAACTATCTACGAGTAGAATTCAAGGTTCCTTAATAATACGTCGATCGATTTTTATAACGTAACAAAATACATAACATCACGCCTCTAATCCCCGCAGAGGTAGGCAGGGGAGTGTAGTATACTCCCACGTTTCACCAGATACGCTTAAGTCCTATGGAATAAGCGGTGAGCCTATTGCCATACACCGGGCACACATCCAGACACTGAGTCACTACTACAAATTCTAAATTAGAAAAATCCAATAGTACCCGACTCGGCATTTGAACCCAGGATCTTCTGATCGGCAGTTGCACTTGCAACCACTCGACCAACGAAGTTGGCAATTATTATTATTACGTTAAATATTACTTCTCTAGCAAAGCGTAGCCGTAGAAAGTCTG
>DWMG01000434.1:0-19756 GCA_018244855.1 Elbella merops
GCGATCCTTCAAAGTGACGCCGAGCATAGTCCTTTCCATAGCTCGCTGAGCGACTTTAAATTGGTGGACCAGTCGCACCATGAGTATCCACGTCTCGGCTCCGTATGTCATAAAAAGTAGGACGCACTCATTGAAGACTTTTGTCTTCCGGCTTTGCGGTAGCGGTGACGAAAAGACTTGACGAAGTCTCCTATATGCCGCCCCGCCAAGCTGTATTCTTCTGCAAGCCTCCCTTTCATGTAATAATTACGAAAAGATTTACAGCTATTATATATATAGTTGAACATTGAGCATGGTTGAATCTGTGCTATGTTTGCATACGGACTTACCTTTTAGTGTGTACGAATTGAGGCTGTGTGTTGGGGGCGGAGACGATAGTCTTGCCTCCGGGGGAGCTGTGGATGCACCCCAAAGTGACTGACATAAGCCACTTCGAAGCGCCTCACTGGCTGTTACTCCTGAAACAAAGAAAAAACACAATGAGCCCAGAAAATCTTTTCCGTTTGTTCATGAAATTTAAGAGTAGAATAAAAAGGTATTCCTTTTTTTAACGCTAAATTAATTGAAAGGTTATAAGTTGAAATTAGGTATATCAATTAGTAGAGGCGTACGAGTAATAGGATTAGTTTTGGAGGAAGCTTGCTGCAATAAGTTAGGTTGTAAATAAAAAGTAGTAGGTTAAAAAATTAGGTCGCCCTTCTACCAGATGGTCTGACGACCTGAAGAAGACAACGGGAAGCTGCTGGATTCGGAAAGCCCAGGACCGGAAGGAGTGGCGCTGATTAGGGGAGGCCTATGTCCAGTGGTGGACATCTAGAGGCTGACGATGATGACGATGATAACAACATTTATTCTTTGTTTGCGTGAAGTCTTGCAAGCCTTATGGATAGTTTTATTCATTTTACCGACGGAGTGTACCCGATATGGTCCCTCCGACGTCATGTTTGCATCTACTCTTGGGTGGGGTCGAGTATTTGAGATTACTTGCACACACATTGTGACCCCTGGATGGGGGCTCAGTGTGCGTATCCCTAACTAGGAAACGAGACATGACATAAAGCACAACGCATTTTAGCGAAAATTCAAAATTTAGTTTAATATCAATTTATATTACACTAAATACGAGTATGAATGCTTCATGAATATAACATCCGATAAGATCAATATTCGCTTCTCGTCAAGCTTATCATTGTAAGTGATGTCTTCATAAATAACGCTAAATGTTGTTTATTGTGTCTCGGTCCAAGGGGCGTGGTCAGGTGACCAAACAGTAACAACATCAGATTCCTTGACCATTCTGTTTATGTTCCTGTTATAAAACTCTTATATTCTTTACTTGCGGATGCTACATATAAAGCTCACATTATACGTATATATGTACAATTATTTTAACGGTACAGATTTTTATTACATAGAAACATCCTTAAATTCTTACTTATTAATATTTTTATTTGAATTGATAAAAAAACGAAAAATGTAGACAAGTCAATGGATCAAAATGAGGTATCAGGACATATTCGTATAGGCTAGTAGAGTTTAATGAAAAATTTAATTTGGATAACGTTATCAGAACACATTCAGTAATCACTGCCGCGCGATACAAGATAATGTTTGTGTTATTGCATTTATCACAAATAATTGCGTGTAATACCACGCTTACCTGATACGACGCTGTCTAATTGGAGTTGCTCGCTCGAAAATTTTGTTTTGATTAATCATTTCGTTGCAATACGTTTCGTTGTAAATGGATTGAAATTGAATATTTGATTTCATAATTCGTTCTCGGTTCGTGTTCGATACATTTCACGTTATCTTCTGTTTTATTATCTACAGCTTGTTGTATAATCGTTGTACTTTTGTAATATTTATGTCCCATATTTAGACTGAGCTTTATGTTGGTACATTTCTTATTTCCTTATGCCAATTAGATTACTTATCTTAAATGATTCATTACAATTATTTTCTAAGGATATTTAGAGAACTTGGTCAACATTGTACAACAATTAGACACAGTTTTGTTTGAGACCCTTACCTAATTGTAAGGTTTTGTAAGTTTGAAAATATACTGACTTCACTTTGACTGTAGATCTGACGGTGACTTTTAGCTGTATGCATTTTAGTACTATTGTAGTAGATTACAATACCCGAAATCACTTGTAATTTTTCGCTGCTAGTTTTGCTACTTATATGTGGAAGTAAGTGTAGGTTAAACAACTGTCAACACCGCACAAGCATCTAATATATCCACTTGACACTTGGCACGCCGCCGTGGCGCCGCCGAATGGCTCTCTTCCTTCGGCCGGCACTGATTGTCCTTGGCTCTTATCGCTCTTATCCTGTCTACAATCACCACTTGTACTTCGGATGGAGTTCCGTGACCTTAACAGTACACGATTTTGAATCTGATGTTTTACATATGTAATAGCACCTAGATGAAAATGATATGTGTAAAAGTTATGGACTATTTTTTATTTGTAATAAAATATGTGTAGAAAAAGATAATTATTATTTTATGCGTAGAAAATGTTTACGTCACGTTGTGGGCTAAGCATGTATTTATTCGTTCGTGTTATATAAATACGTTTATTTTGGGGTAGTCAAAAGTATTTTAAAAACACTGCTATTCAACTCTCAAATAATTTAAGATAGTTCATAACATTATTACTCGTATGTGCCTTTGGAAGAATTAAGTATATACATACATACATGTTTATATACATATGTACGTGTTATGTAGGTACATATATTACTAATATTATATATGTACAGAACTATATATAACCGTACACAGTGAAATAGGTATTCATAGCACATACCATTGCAGTTATCCAACACAAGTCTGTTCGTAACTAGTAGGTACGAACTGAACCTACACGCACGCGTAGAGAAATAATGTTTTTTGTTGACAAGAACACCATCCATTTAATTGTTTACGATCTTGAGTCTATATAATAGCCATGGAACATTCGCGGTCACCTATATTTTAATGTTATAGATATGAAAGTAACACTCTCTATGTTTGTCTGTCTGTGACGCCATCACGGTCAAACCTCTGCACTGATTGTGATGAAATTTCATATAGAGGTAATTGAGGGTCTTGGAATGAACATAGCCCACTTTTTTCTCCTATTTGTTTAGTTTTTTCAGAAATTTCATTGTTTTACGAAAAGGTCGCCGAAAATGGACTTCCTGAACGCTTACATGGCGTGCGCGGGCTCAACCTTATGAAATAGGTACATAAAAACAATGTTCTACCAAAACATTGTCCTTTAAAAAACCTATAAAAAAGTCTGCGATGGTAAACGTTTATTTCTTAAAATTGAGCCACATTAACCATTTTAATATATTTAATTTAAATTTAAATTTATCAGGTTATTGGTATTAATCCTTAGCAAAGTAAATACAATAGTCACATCTCGCGTTTCATTTAGATTGAAGTTATACTTTAAAGTACATCATTATAATAACTTTAGGAGATATCATAGATTGTAAACTACCCGCAACGAAAAATCACTCATATAATGGGAAGCACGCGGGGAAGCGGCCGCGGTGCTCGCGTGAGCGGCGGACGAGCCGGGCGGTGTGCGGGGGCGGTTTGTCAATTGTTATACATTTTCGATATATTACTAATGTTATATTAAATTGTACAATTGAATCAGCCAATATTCCGAACCTTAAAATCTAGTAATAATATAAAGTACACGTACTTGTACCTTTACGTTTCACCATAGAACAGGGTGTGAGCTTACCAGACCTAAATCGACTCCGAGCTGTTACAAACGATTCAGAGTTACAGAAGTCAACAGTAGCCGACCTGGAGGTCCAAGCCAGAATCTTTAGTTCGACCTTAATAATATATACACACATTGAAATTAAACTTAGTATAAAAAGGGAATTTGAGGCTATCGCATTCATTCTTCACACTTACAGATTTGACTTTTAGTGTTTCAGAGGAAGCTATATACAACAAGTACACAGTCAATTACACGTCTTCCTCAGTTTAATACGTTGTAGTTAGCTTGTAGCTTCGGTGAACTTCTAGACTCAGTGAAGGATTTACTTTTATATCATGTGTAGCTTAAATATTGTTTATTGATCGCTTCCAAAATCTATTGCTTTCAAAGAAAATTTCATATTTTAGCAAGAATTTACGGCAAAGTTCTGTTTTAAATATCTTAACTACATTTTTTATGATTAGATTTGGCTTTTAATCTGACCTCACTTGGATAGCGCGGTGCACTGTAATAATATTAATTATATCGGATATGACACAAGAAGTAAAATATTAATCGAAATGCCATTAGGTGATAAACAGCAAGATTTTCCCACAAAACACTCATATTTATAGAAACGCCTTCACACACCGACCTTTTTAATTACTGTCCATGCAACTGTGGTTCAATGAGGATAAAAAAAAATGAAGTGAGTCATGGCAATGGATAAAAGTAAGAACATTCGGCCGAATGGCGCCAACGCTTAAGAATCAATGACCGGCGTCCGGGCGCGGGCGCAGCGCTAATTTGTCGCTGACGGCGCCAATTGTACCATCGCTTCCTGTGTTGCGCTATGGTGTAAGGTAGGGACTGTGGGCGATGCAGCGAATGGAATCAGACACGTCCAAATAGTGCAGCTTGTGGACTACAATCACGTTGTAGGTGCACCGCCCGGTGTAGGACATAGTGTCAAAATACGAGTAGATACGGAACTACAGGTGGCATAAATACATAGTAAAACAAAAGATACCTAATGATTCTATAAATTGCTATAAAAGCTACTGTCATTATTTAAGAGTAGGTAAATATTGGTTCTATGACATTATTGCTAAAACACCAATAGAATATATGCTTGAAACCATCTGAAATTTTGTTAATTTTTATCGCCCTATCGCCTGTCGTCTTTTATCTTGTACCGTAGGTATAACGAATGTCGCGTGCTGGCTCCTCTGAGTCCAAATTGAAATGAGGTCTTGAGGATCTTCAAATGAGTCCATATCCTAGCACCTAATGTACATCTCCACTGAATGTAAAGCAATAATTCAAGAATAATGATGCAAAACCATGTAGGTGTGCGATTTATTGCTGTGTACTTTTCAATGGCTACCTTGTGAAAACCACAATTTATAAAGTTTAAATATTTTCTTATATTTTATTAGGTTATGTACTACTGTTTTAATAAAGTTTCATACAAAAAGCCAAAGATCATGTAATATTAGGAATGTTAGGGTAGTTTACTAAGAAATGAGAAAGATAAAATCATTGAAACGATTTTATTATAATAGACAGCTCTAACGCTGATATTGTGAATGTAATGAGATCAATGAAATAATGAGATCCGGTGAAGACAGTCAGCGGTCAGATCAACGAGGCGCCGGCCTGGGTGCCCCGTGCCCTTCGCCAATCATGCATGTCCGGCATCACGTGACGACGGAGATAGCAGGGACGAGTTTTGGTTACGCCACTCTAAGCTGTCTTAGGTAATCAGTGCACCAACAGTTTGGCAATACATCAACAAAATTGGCTTTAATACGAGTCTAGATTTAGGTTAGATATTAAGCATTATTTGACCATATTTTAACAATATTGTTAGCATTTCATGTGTAAGATACTCTAACAGCAAAGATGAAACTACAAACAGACAGAAAAGGAAACTAAAGCACGAGGTAAAATACCAAAACTGAAGATAAATAGCCATTTAAAGTTGCTGACTGGGAATGAACACATTTCTCTGAATCCGCGGAAGCTGTCGGAAGTCGCCGCCTTGACCCGCCAATGTGACGGGCGCGTTGTTCTACTGTTGCGCGGATATTCCGGTGATTGAAACTTAAATTTGGTTTATTGTGAACATGCACCTGCAGCGAGGAATTTTTTGTTTACTTAAAACTTTGTTTGGACGTTCTGTAAATATTTTTGAAGCGGTCATCAAATACGTTACATATATTATTTCTAATGTTCGTAAGCAAATGTTAATCAAGGTAGTGCAATTATTGGTTTCTTAAAATAATCAGCTGAGTTAATGAAAGATATTTTCAATTGAATAGGCACTTTGAATAAAAACCCAACGAACAATAAGACTTTATTTCATTTTAAACAATATTTTAAGTACTATCCAACATCATAATACTATAAGAAAAAAAATGATTTTGATAAAAACAAAACTTCCGGACCGATAGCGTGCAGTCATTCCAAGAACTTTGCAACATATCACATTTCAAACAAGCCTGTCTCAGATTGAATGTGGCCTATATTTGAAACCCGCACCCTGAGTGCGTTCCCACCTATCGTAAACATATTGGATGATAGAAGTTTAAGCACAATATTTGTTAATTAAAAAATCGAGAAGTACAAGGATAGAAGTATTGTGTTTGGACAGTAATCGCTACAAAGGAATATACCAGTTTAATAAAACTTCCGTTAAAGGAAATGCCACCAACACACTCTTATCTATATCAAAGCAGCCGAACAACATCAATTAACTCTAGTTGTCGTCAGACAATCGAGCCTTCTTCGCCATCAATGGAACCGAACCATTCATCGTTCAATTTATTATTAGCTACCAATGCATGAAATATGAGATAATCCCAAGAGACACAAGGACTACACAATAAAACATATCTTATTGTTATTCGAATAAATGTTCAAATCCTATGCTCGCTTGAGTGACCAGTAGCCGGTATTAATGCTAGTGAGTACTTTAAATTATATTAAAGAGCAAAGATGGCATGGACTGGCCACAATAGATATGCAATTAGAGGATTAGATTAAATGAAAAAGTCTCTAATGGTCTGCTATTAGTGAAAAGATTGATTTTGCATAGGGTACAAATAAAAATATGAAAAGATGGGGAAAAAATATTTTCATTGATGAACAATTAAGTAAGTATAATGCAACAAAGGAAATCTACAATGTTATAGAAATAGAAGGAGGCCCCTATTTTTGATGAGTTTATGTAATACACGAAAAGACGAAAAATTTATTTTAGATGTGCCTTAAATTGACTCCACGCATTTTGTTTCCTAATTCCGGTGTCCCATTACACGAAGCTGGGTGGTCGTGCACAGAGCTGTATTATTGGTCACAGTCGATGGGCTTACTGCGGACAATCTAGGGATTACATCGGGAAAACTAAAAGTATGCAAAAGACAGCTCTAAATATTCATTGAATCGATTCGTTTGCTGAAAAAAATTATATGCATTATATTTTTATTGTTTTTCTAAAATGTATTTGTCTCCCTGTGTGTATTTTATTATCTACTAGCTAAGTGGCAAACTTCGACCCGCCTAATAATCAATTAAAGCCCTGTTACTTATAAAAAAACTTTATTTAGTATTTTATGAACATAAAGATATAAATACTTACAATATTACGGTTTTGTAGTCATTATGCGTTCCAAAGCCGTGTTGAACGGCCTGATCAATGCATAACATTCATGAAGAAGTTGCGCAGAGCTTGAAGAATTTCTCTTTTCATTGCTCCGTTGATCTCTTGTTGTCGATCAAGTTATTCCTCCGCATTGCACGTGAAGTATATTTATAAGAATTTATGTTGTGCATTTCAAGAGGTCGCAATGATCCAATTCTATGTTTAATCTCACCTTGAATCTGTAAAGTCGTAAGCAGTGTTATTATTACTGCTTTGCAACCACAAACATTTTGTTTATCTTAGAGCCAAACACATTGGTTCATTTAACGTTTTTTTAAGTAATCATTAACTCTTTTTAAGATAAATTACCTTGAATATCGGATTAAATGCATGTTCTTCGATAATGTTTGTCCAAAATAAAGTAATTTGAAACCAACCATTGTTTTTTAAGTACTTACTAGAAAATGTTGTGATTTTGGTGTTTCGCTACGAAGCAATGTATGTATTATCTCATGTACCAGAGTCAATAAAGCCAATTTCGCTTTTCCATTAAAGCAGCACAATGCAGGCGTTTCCCCAGCAAACTTTAATGCGCCAAAATGGTAACAAACAACCTCCATTTGACTAATAGAAACGAAAGGAGGTGAGCTGTAATCAATTGTTCAACCGTACAGAAACGCTGCTCGATTCAAATCACCATGAGAGGAAATATTTCTTGATCCTCGAAGACCAATCTCGTTCTTGATCTGTGCGATGAGCTCCTCGATTTGTCATTGCCAACTGTGCCATTACACGAGCTGCCTTTCTTTGTTCTTCTGTTTGAGAAACACGATGTTGGGCAATACGAACGCATTATTTTCTCATGCAATTTCTCGGTCTTCTTTAGTGGATTCATGGGTAATATTTCGAAACCTAATAGCATTACGGTTTCGCTGGGAAACATTGCATATTCTTAGTCGCAGCATTGTTTTAAGGAACTAATACGCACTCAAAACCAAAGATTATATTTGTACTTATACTGCACTAAACAAACAATTCCACCGGTAGCCTTTATATCACTTTTTACTTTGACAGCATATGTTGTTACATATGACATTTTGGTAAGATTTATGCCTAATATTCTATTAGATGGTTGTTGCCTGTTTTCTCAATAATCTTTGAATTATTTCTCCCTTTTCTTTAATTATTTTTCAATATATGAACAGTTATTATCCTATTCCGGACGAAGACAAATCCAAAACATAAATATCATAAAAATTGGTCCAGTCGTTCTTGAGTCATAAACGATGTAACTAACAAGACTTTGTTTCATTAATTTTTACATCTCTGTTACATTTTTTTTTATCTAGCTTAATAAATATAGCTCATACATCAAAAATCATAAAATATACGAGACCAACATTTTTAAAGAGGTGCATTTGTTCAGTTTTAGTTGTCTCAGAATGGTTGATAAAATCTTAGTCTATATACAAATACAGTTTTTTCAATATGGAATACTAATGCCGCTGTGATCATTAAGCAAATAGGAATAATAATAATATGAAATGTAATTACAAAGATTGACCATGAAAATTAATGGACTCATAAGATGCTTAAGGGAAGCAACAGATACACACATCTGGTCTGAAGGACTTAGGCCATTAAGTTCCATATGCTTTTATAATAAGGCCGAGATTGCCTTTTGACTTTACGAGTCAAGCCTACATTGATGACATTATACTCTTATCATCGGTGACATGCTGTCTACCAAGGAATCCTTATCTGCTTCGAAACAGAGATGTATTTTATTGAAACAAAGCTCTTTTTTTAACTTGCAAAATATGCGTCTCTTTAAGGTTACCTAAGGTCGTTTCTTCCTGACTTGGGACATATTTTTTTTTATAACAAAGTTGCTTTAATTAATGCTCCTAATCTCTTCTGTGAACACAATCGTACTAATACAGGAAGTTGTTGATTGCTGACTCTAATTAATATTCCTCAATATAGCCGTGGAAGCTCGGGCGTTGGTGCGACGTACTGGTACAAATGAGTTGTGATAAATTAATATGTGGTTTTTATAAGTACATTTATTTGTTAGTTTTTAAGAATATGTTCATATGAAGACTATTTTAGAGTAATCTTATCGTGCTTAACAATTGATTGGACAGATTAGTTAAGTAAGAGAACAGAATGATTTTGTTGTGATCACTCCAAAGTTAGGAATATTGTTAAAGATTGGAAGTATGGTTCAGATATTGAAACAAGTTCGACAATTACCAATAGTAAAATGCGAGTAAAACCATGTACATAATCCAAATGATAACAGCGACGGTAAAATACAAAAAATCACTACATTTGCTTCGAAATCCATTACTCGTCTAGCCTATGTCTAATCAAGAGCAAGTCAGAGCTCTTTACCCGTGGGCCAGTTCCCACGGATTCACGCCTCCTACGCATGCTCTTAGTCATAGCGATGTTTGTCATCTGCTACTCTAATTGATCTAGTTGTAAATTAAATCGTGGTTCATCAATGCGCTGTGTGAATTCGAGATGTGGGTGAATCAGATGGACTTGGCGAAAACGATTTCAGTTGAACAAAGTCCAACATGGTTTTTGTTAAAAGACTCCGTTTATATAAATGTCTGGTATTTATTAAATTGATAAGATTATAATGGATATATAGGAATTTTGCTGTGATCTATCGCACAAATAATTTTATTAAATTATTATATTTAATATAAGAGTAAACATCTATTCCATTGGAGAGGCCTATGTCCAGCAGTGGACGAGAGTATGCTGATAATTATGATGATGAAACATCTATTCTAAATCATAATAAGGCTAGTAATTGTCAATACTCGTATAACTGTTGGACTAATAGACCGTTAGCTATGGATACTTTCTATCTTTTTTAGTTTATATGTAAACTAAACTTCTAATGACAACGACAACCAAGTACGGTCACAGTCAATTCAGAAATGTTGGATAGGCATGCGCTAGCTGAAGAATTTTTGCGATTCCAGGGTATTTTTCGAGTGGTAAGGGGAAATCCGTTAGAAACTCGAACACAACAATTAAATCGAGCTGCAGTTTGGGTTGATTGTCGTGCGAACGGCGGAACGGGTTAAGAGGTGTTAATTGTGCGAGATTGAATGTTTTCTCAGGGCAGAATCTCAATTGGACGCAATTGTTCGTCTGAGTGTTTTTGTAAGAACTAAGAACCAATGGTTATCAAATTTAACTCATAAAATGTAAGTATTTTCTGAAATTAGTGTTCTTATACTTAGCTCTGCTAGTTTCTACATCTTTATTATCACCTATAGTGTCGTTGTTTGTATGTATTTTTTGGTAATGTAAAATTTTCTGTGTCTGTCCAGCAGTGGGTGGGAGTAGGCTGATGATGATGTAAAATATTTTGTTTGTTGTTAAATTAATTTAGCGTTTGTCTTTTAAACTATGACTGAAATTCGTTTAATTATCAATATAAATATTGTAAAATATATAATCAAATTTTGGTAGACGTGGACGATGAAAATATTTTACAATTATTTATTGGTGTCTTTGACTACAAATATAACAATTAGGCTTCGTTCACAAGTGGTCGATTGGTAAAATCATATCTGAAACCAAATGCCCTGGGGCTAACTTGTGAATTGAGGTCAAAGTCGTAACACGAACAGTATTACCATCATTCGTCTGTACAAACGACACAATCGTGTCATAATCAAACAAACACCTTAAGTAGATATTCTATATATAAAACTATCTGCTTTTCAATTCACGTAAGTTAAACACATGACGTTTATTAAACTTCTAAACTTTGTAAATGTTATTACTATTTACTTAGTGTACTTATACCTAACACACAGATTATATTTTAAAAATGTACATAAAATGTAATATAACTTAAATTTTCATGCAAAATTATTTATAAGCCTTTAAAATTCTCCCGTTTTGTATCCGTATGAACCTGCTAACGTTTTCAATGAAGCGCAAAAAGACACAGAAGCCCATTACAAGATAGTTCCAATCAATTTCATTGGTAGTAATGATTCATCATGGACCGAGTCATTGGTCACACGCAAGCCGCCGTTTGATGCCACCGCTCATTTCACAACCCAATTCGTGGACAGGAAGATTCTAATAGGGTTAAGATTTAATGTCGCCGGGTCATACACGTCGGTAGCCGCTGACGGGTTGTGGGCTTGCACGAGGTGGGACGAGAAAAATGTTTACATCATGACTTGTAGAGGTAATCTATTGACTGTTGTCGCGTTTTGTTTTTGCTGTACAGTGTCGATTTAAACTGTGTTAACAACCAAATGTGCTGTTATAACAACCAAAAAACAAGGAAACTTTTTAAAATTTCGGAATATAGACCTTTATCGCCTTTTTTTCAATTGTTTCAGTTAATCAAAAAATTATTACAAAAAACTGTAGTTAAATATAAGAAAGTTATGCCTTAGGTACCTACATGTGATAACAATAATAGCTTAGGGCATTTCTAAACTGTTCTTGATGACTTTTTGTATACTGAATCGGTAGATTGCCTCGTTGGTCGAGTGGTTGCAATTGCGACTGCCGATGTGGAGGCTCTGAGTTCAAGCCCCGGATCGGGTACAATTCGATATTTCTAATTTAGAATTTCTATTATAGTAGTGAAATTTTTTTTTTTTTTAATTTATTGGGGTTAACGAAAGATACGCAACAAAGATTACAATTAAATCACAGATGTAAGTAGGTACTGTACTATGTCGCTAACCAACACCGTTGACCACGGATTACTATAATAATAGAAAACAATATTATTGGAAGTGGAGGATTACAATATAAGGTTTAACTGCTCTCACAGACTATTCTACAGAAATAGTACGTAGTACTTGTTTTCTGAAAAAGCCAGGACGAGTGTTTATTAAGTCCAACTTTTTAAAGTTTTTATTATAGTTGAGCATCATCTGATACATAGGTGAGCGTTTACCAGCATTAGTGCGACATTTAGGAATAGCAAAAAATGGCTTTTCTTTACGCACATATGTTCTATGGCCTTCTTTGTGACACGTACCCTCAATGCAAAGAAATGTGGCTCCTTTTTGCTGTTAGCACTCTCTTGATGGTGTCTCGCCAATCCGTCCTGTCTTCTGCACCATGTAAAGCACCGTGTAGTGGTGTTTCGAGAGCGGAATCCCAAACAATGGACTGGTCAAGTAGGGGAGACACTCGGAACACAAATACACACATGTAAAATAAAACTACCTTCTAAAAACGCCTTCAACGCCGTTGCAACCAAAACCGGCTACAATGTCTTGGGTGAGGCGAAAGGGCACCGTCTCTGGGGTTCGGAGTGTTTTGCCTTGATCGAATGCAATACCTACAACAGATCAAAATCAATCAATCATGAATGACAAATCATTTCTCTGTGATTTACTTAACTTTTTCTTTCATTTCTGCCTTCACGTCGTCATTTCATTATTCATCAATCCTGTCTTATGTTTTATATTTTAATAATAATTTAATAGGAATATGTAGCTAAAATAATGATATGGGACTTAATATTATACATAACTTAATATTATATTACATATACAAAAAAAATAATCATAAAATATATAATGGCAAAAAAAGGAAGCAATGTTTTAATTAAAATTAATATATTGTACCTATAGGTTTCTAAAATCCACCCAAACTAAAATTCTTCCGTGTCTATTTTCAACGTATAAAAAATGGTTACAATGAATGAAGGAGTAAATG
Source organism: Elbella merops (assembly GCA_018244855.1). Classification (NCBI taxonomy): domain Eukaryota; kingdom Metazoa; phylum Arthropoda; class Insecta; order Lepidoptera; family Hesperiidae; genus Elbella; species Elbella merops. Next base: position 13,087 of record DWMG01000434.1, read on the forward strand.
AATGGAAAAATACATAAAATAATAAATAAGTGAATAAATAAATAACAAAACTTTGATACATTAACATTACTTACCGAAGTCAATGTGGATCACTTCTGCCGTGTGTTCGTCAATCAGAATGTTCTTCACGTGCCTGTCACCTATGCCCATTATATATCCGATCATAGATGATGTTGCAACGCTGAAATATAATATATTATATACTACTACACTTTTATGGCTTAATTTTCATAAGACATTAACTTTGAGAATAAAAAAATAATTATATTGTTATATGTGGTACATTATTTTTTTTAATTACCAACAGCAGATTCTCATAGCCAAGATATATTTTCAACGTTTCATTTAAAAAGCCCTTGGTATAAAATAAACTTATTTACAATTGATTTTGCAATGCCAAATTGCATATGGACTCATACATTATAGTTATGTAATTTATTCTCACTTGTTTGTAAAATCGGCAATCACATACTATACGACTTATCGAAACATTAAATGATGATTAAATTAAATGATAATCTATAAATAAAGGAATATTTCGTTTTAAATATATATAATCGTACCTCCTCGTGTACGCCATCCTTCTTTCGTACCACGTCACTGGATCCAGGTAGCGTTCTATAAAGAAGTAATGGAAGATGGGCCTGAACTGGCTCAAGATCTCGTTGAACACTTGCAGCTTCCTCTCGTTAGACAGTTTGTTCTCATGACATTTCACTAGTTTCATACGAGCAGCGGAACTCGATATATCCTGCAAGCAGGTGACTAAATATTTTAGATGAAAAATCGAAATTCCCATACTCCCATACTCATCAATAATATTAAAATTATTGATTAATTAGGATTCTTTATGAGAAACGCAAAGAGATCTTCTTCAAAGCCGGCAGAGCAATGGCCACTCCTCGAGTATTGTAAATGTACATAGGCAACGGTGAAAACTTACCACCAAGTGAAGCATCTGCTTGTTTGTCAAGCTAAATTGTAAAAAAAATAATATATTTTCCTTTATAAACTCGTTTTTTTGTACGTTCATTATAATTTAACAAGCCAATACACAGGAGAAAGTTCTGGATTAGCGGTTCGGGTATATGAAACTACTAGAATTTTCTAGAATGATCTAACGTACTTGCGGACGCAATCGCGAGTGCGCTTCGTTCAAGTAAACCCCTAGCGGCGTGGTGCCATCACACCACTCCAGCACGCCGGACTGTCGAGACATCGGGACCACCTGCAGAAATAAATTTGTGATAAAAATGTATAACAATACTTTTACGGGCCAGCATATAAGCTCTGAAAAAAGTCAGTTACATACGACGATAATTTTATTGGATGTACAATACAAAAACGTTACCTAATACAATATTTAAAAAACGCATGAAAAGCTAGGATGTACAACACTTCTCTGCCTACCCCTAGGTGATTAAGGCATAACGTTAATCGTACTGTCAGTTGTAGATATCACAGTTCCTGGTTTGTTGTATTCAACAATAATAATTTTGTTATCCTAAGCCTGACCTAAGTTGTAAGTCTCACCACTTTACAACACAATCGATATAATAAAATAATCGATATAATAAGATAATACCAAAAAGTCCCAAGGCATCAAGTATTTGGACATTCGTTAACAAAAATAATAATTAGTATGTACCTTGTATGTGCGAATGTAGAGTTTGTTCCGGTTAGTGACAGGATTTTTCTCCAATAAAGTGTTTACTATGTTGAAAACTTGTTGCATCATGGCATCCTGTCTCAAGTCATCTTGACCCTAAAAATCAAATTATAGATGTAATTAAACTATTAAGAATAGAAAGAACGCCAGGTCCGCAAAGATAGAGAGTTATTTGGCTCTCCGTACTCCCCCTGCCTGCCCCGTAAGGAACTTGACGTGAAGATATGTACATGCTTGTTAAAACCTATAAGTTTTTTAACAATACACTAGACAAGTAACAAATTTTAAAAAATATGAAAGAAGTTTTAGAACGCATACCTTTATCAATAGTATTCTTTTCTTTCCATCGGAGCAATAACAGGATATTTTCTTGGGACAATTTATTCCACCGACCAATTCGTACAAATTGTCGAAATATCTTAAAGCTAAAAATAATTTGTAAATGAATTACAATATAATATATAAAAAATATTACACATGTTTATGTATACAAAAAATAAAATTGGAGTTTCTGATGGTCATATCAAAATAATAGCTATTTAATGAGTGCATGTGAGTGCATGTATATAAACAAAAAATCAATTTTTAACATTTTTGTCTCTGTTTGTTTGCGCCGGATAATTTTCAAAACAGCTGAGCCGATTCCAATGCGACTTTTACTAGCAGATAACTAGAAAACTACTTTCATTGTACAAGTACTTTTAGACTTAACCCATAAAATGCAATAAACTTACCCAAACGAAGTCATGTTATATACATATATGTTATGTACATAATATATAGATGAAAGTATTATATTCAATATTAACGGTAAGACTTCAACTTACTAATAAGGTTTGTATAATTGCCGTCCTTTCTCACGGGTAGGTCGTAAGTGGGCAGGGGAATGGCATCCAGATCTCGCAGCTTCGCCAGCGGCTCCGTCTGCGGCACTCTGTGCACGGTCTCTTTGCTCTTGATCACCAGGTTCGCGAAGCTTATTGTGGCTGGAAACCATAGTAACACATTTGGTTATGAAAGACTATGAGCCGGAAGTTATTAAACTCGCGCTGACATCCAATAATGTCAATAATACTAGACTATAACAATATAATACTTCTTACAACTGCCTCGTTGGTCGAGTGGTTGCAGGGCGACTGCCGATCGGGAGATCCTTGGCTCCAAATCCTGGATCGGGTACTATTGGATTTTTAAGCTATTGCATAACTTATACCGTGGTTTTGAGCGCGGCGACCGAATCAAGAAATTCCGTGACGAAAATAAAACCTAACACCCCCCACTCCGCCTACCATGCTGTACGGCCGAGCGTTCGCTTAACGTGTATGTACGTATATGGTACAACTGTACGAAGCTCGCACGGATCAAGACGAGCTGCTCCAAAATCGGACGAATATGTAAGCAGCTGTATGTGAGAAGATATCAAGTCTCAAACTTATGTTTCTTATTTCAGTTACCATAAACCTATAGTTTCAATGATAAAATAAGGTTATGGTATTTAGGTACATGTATTGTAAGATAATAAAAATATTTTAAACGATATTAACTTCTCATTTATTGTGTTTTCTTATCGGTCAGCACGCTCAAAAAGTTTAACTTTAATTAATATCAAAGAAAAAACTTGAATTAATATCAAAGAAAAAAAATACTGCATAAATAAATAAATAATTATAATTGCATAAGTTGAAAAAAATGCTATGCAATAGCTTTACCGCGGCAGTCCTCGAGTGCCGCACGTTTTTTTTTCTTTATAAGTTTGTACGTTTTCATCCTATGTTATGTTTCTTTATAGTATATGACGTCAATAGTCAGTAGCTGGTTTTGAAAATCTTGGATGGTTATAAGTAATTATCAAAAATATTGTTTAGAACGCATTTTAAAATTTTCTTCAGACGTCACGACGTTTTAGAATGTTGTTAAGAAACAAATTGACGTTGTCGAATAGGTCCGATAGATAGTATAAAATGTGCAGTACCCATTGTTGGACTGCGAAGGATCTATATATATATCATATTTTGATTATCCTAAAACTTACAACATTTTTGAGCCAAACTTACAGTAATCGAAGGTTAGAAAATTGAAGTAATTTTAAAATAATAGTAAAATGATTTCAATATTTATTAATTTACAATGTTGATTTAAGGTACTCCCTATAAATCAAAGAAGGATGTACGTTTTATAATAATTATACTCTAATACTGCTATTTTAGTCACGACAGGTTACGTCATTGGTTAACCGGTAATTTTGCAACGACATATTTCCAGAAGTGTTATTGAGTATTTAGTAGGATTTTGCTAGATTTTAAATGATACAATGTGATAATTCGAATATTCGACGCTTTCAACAATCAGAATAATGGCAGTAGTTCTAAACAACCACAGTATTAACTTATTAACTGTCTCGGAAATTATTAACATCTTCAATTTCACCTAGAATGTAAATAGAAATGTGATAATTTAATCGTGGAGCCATGTCGGCTTAGTGGTTTATTAGAATTAACTAAGTGTTGTATTTTAAATTATAGAATCATTTCACATAACACAATTTTCCTTATATTTGTCTGATTTTTATTAAACAATAAATCTTTTCAACAATAGGAAAGAAAACAATTCATTTGCGCACAAGGCCCAACAGAGACGACCGTGAACGACTTCTGGAGAATGATATGGGAGCACGGCCTGGAACTGATCGTGATGCTGACTAACCTCGAGGAATACTCAAAAGTCAAATGCAGCAAGTATTAGCCGGACGAGGTCAGGGGCGCCCGAGCGTTTGGCAACATCACAGTACATCATGTTTCGGAAAAACGGTAAGTATGATGTTTGTATAAAGCAGGGTTAGCCTGAAACTTTATTTCAGTTGTGAAATTTCTTTTTAGAAGGTACAGACAGCACATCGATCATTCGTTTACAGATGATTATGGACAGCACTGATTCACTGTTCAATATTCTCTTTTTTCTTCTATAACATTAAACATATTGAACATGTTTTAATTAAATTCAATCTGTATTGCAGATACTCTGATTACATAGTGAGAGAGCTCAAAATAACTAAGCAACCTACAAATTCCGACGGACAGCCCATCATTGAAAACAACGGCATTGCTAAAAGAAATGGAGGTACATAAATTCATTTTAAAATTGAACAAAGTAATTGTTATATTAAAAATATGGCTTCTCAATAATTTAAAAGAAATATTATATTGTACATTGAAAAACTGCTACTTTTTTCTCGTTTTATAATCATTTTAGATATTCCTTGAACTTCATAATATAAAATAACATTAAATCATAATATCTATAATAATGTTTTTGCCTTCAACTTGTTATGTGGCAAGTGAACACAAACGTTAATTACCGTAACAAAAATAAAATGAATTACGCCAATGTACACGTGCATCAGAGTGCGGCAGCGAGAGCGCGCCCACGTCGCCGCGCGACGGCAAGGGCGAGGCGCGGCTGGTGCGCCAGTACCACTTCCTCATGTGGAAGGACTTCGCCGCGCCTGAGCACCCACACTCCATACTCAAGTTCATTAAGGTAACGACCGATACTTTTATATTGCATAGCAATATTACGCTAGCTGAAATTATGTTCGGACCTAAATTGAAAATATATTTTTTAGTAATAATAGTAAAACTACAGGTGGTTGTTATAAGGAGTGATTCATTTGTAATCGGCAGAGAGTTAACGAGGCGTGGTCGACGGTGGTGGGGCGGCCGGTAGTGGTGCACTGCTCGGCGGGCGTGGGGCGCACTGGCACGCTGGTGGCGCTGGACTGCCTGCTTGAGCAGCTGCGCGCCACGGGCCGCGTGGCCGTATTCAACACCGTTGCTGAGCTGCGACGCCAGAGGAATTTCCTCGTCCAATCGCTGGTCAGCTTCTATATAACAACGGTCGAGATCATACCGCTATAGTCAGTTGGCCTTTGTGTTGGCTCCGGTTGGCTAGGCGTATGTACGATCGAGCCGACAATGAGCCCCATGCCCATCTTAGGGGCTTCGCGTCCTTGCACGGTCGCTCCCTTGAGGGCCGCCCGCTTCCGCGGGACCTGGAGGGATTGAACAATACTATGTAGCATCAATGGTCGGCGAGTGACGTCCATTGATGCAACTCCGTCAGATAGACGGAGTGAGATCAACAGGAGGCGGTGGACCCCTCGAGACTACCCGGGTAAAGAGGGGGAATCCTCGAGGCCCGTAATTTCATACCCATGAGGCAAAAAACTTCCCCGGGCGTATGAACAATCTTTCTTCTTCTTCTGTGTTGGCTCGTGAATGAAATTTTAGTAATAACGCTAACGGAAGTAGGCAGGTAATCGTTTTAAAGAGAATGTCTGTACTAAAATGGAATACATTTTTCGCAAACACAAGTTTGGGGTAGTTTTTCAATATAAATTGGATAGCCGCTAAGGGAGCACGCGGGGCCGGTTGCAGAAGCAGTACGTGTTCGTGTACCGCGCGCTGGTGGAGTACGCGCACTACGGCGACACGGAGATCCCCGCCGCGCGCCTCAAGACGGCCATCGACCGCCTGCGCAACACGCCCGAGGGCGCCGACAAGTGCCTCATGGAGCACGAGTTTGAGGTACCGCTGCATCCTTGGATTCGCTAGGGGCAAGCCTTTACACTAAATCTACCACATCATTCGTTCCAACATTAAGTGCAACTAAAATGTCGGTTTTGTTAGAAGTTGTACAGTTCGTTTTACTACTAGTGGAACGACGCAAATTTCATCCTTACTCGTATTACGCAACGTACTAGCTTAGTACAAAAGCTAATGCGAGCATAGCTCGGTAAAGATTATTCACGTGTTTCTAGTCTGTTTAAGCAAATATATGTAACATTGTACCCGATCGTAACGTAATTGGGCATCAGAAAATGATGGAGCCGCCGGTGGCGGAGCCGGGCAAGTCGTGCGCGGCGGGGCAGGCGGACGAGCTGCGCGCGCGCAACCGCGCGGCCGACTGCCTGCCGTACGACCGCAACCGCGTCATCCTGGCGCC
>DWMG01000435.1:0-19754 GCA_018244855.1 Elbella merops
ATTTTAACACATTATTATTTTTATAATTTGACATCAATTAAGTAATTAATTTTCCTAAATTGACATAATATGTAACATTGACATCGACTATGCTATGAAAATTGTACAAATGTTATGATCGAAATAGCCTAAATTATAATAAATTAATAACGTCAATGATCAGAATCACAAGATGTTAGCTGATAGAATAGATAGATAGATAGATGAAAAGCAATAAATAATTATACCACAAATATCATTTTCAGCTACTGTATTTGCTAAAAATTCTTAATGCATTAACTGGCAGCTTGATTTTAACCTCCTTAATTAAAAATCGAAACAAAAATTAAAATACAAAAATTATCAAGTGTTATGGTCGGAGTAGGTATCAAGAACTCCTTAATAGAATGCGAAAATTGAATCTGTGAATTTACTCAAGAACTCTTAATGCCTTGATTTACTAGTGAATAGTTCGGTAATACGCTGGACATTTTCTTGTGCAATTTCAAAATAACTACAATTGCTTTTAAATAGACAATAGACTCACCACCTATTCCATTGTGGTACTTAAACGTAACTGGTGAAACGTAGGGGTGTACTAAGTGTAGTAGTGTAGAGGAGTGCCTCTGCCTACCCCTTCGGGGATTACAGGCGTGATGTTACGTTTTGCTTTTAAATATAAACCAAGTCTGCTAGTGTGGTTGGAACGATAAACTACCGCACAAACATAAACATATCCTAGTATTTTCTACTTCCCACTTTTTTCCAATCAGAATAAAATTATTTTATCTATCGCTGCCATTCCTCAAGTTATTCTCAAAATATATAATGAATCATAATAAGCATAGCTGTTTTTATGTTTAGGTGACTTTACTTTATGGCTTAAACGCTCTCGATCTGGGAGGAAATACGTATTCCAACAGTGAAATGGTAAAAAGGTCGAGGAAAAATCCTACGGAACTAATAACACCTTCACAAGTATGCTTTTTGGCCTTAGATAATTTGATTTTACCTACAAATAAAACAATTACAAATTTTAACTGCATATATCAATGTGACTAACTTTTAAGTTACATGTCAAAATTTCGATTAAAGTTTGACTATACGTCAATTTGAAAAGAAGCCCATGTTTTTTCTTGTCATTGACCAATGACAAACGAAGAGTATTAATATGTATACTAACTTCCAGAGTCCGCTGACACTGTAGGTTCCAACAACTCCTCGAAACTGACGCCCTCGTGGAATTCCACACCGAGTAAAAGCGCCACCTGCAGCAGAAAACGGGAAAAATTAATTAATAATTCAAGGTACTATCTCTGGGGATCCAAATGTACCGCGGAAACCAATGAATATTAAACTGTACTTTGGTAAAATAGTACAAAATTGTGCCGGATCGCTAGCAAAACAATTGGAGTTTTTTTACTCAATGAAAGTCCATTGCTTTTCCATTGTAACCATACATCTAAGCGCTACCTAAGAACATAATCTTAACGATAACATTTGCAGATCTCCAGCTCAACGAGGATTCGCAGTTACCCGCCGGAATTAATGCTTTTTCATTACCATAATTCTGTATATAATTCTCTTTACAATGTGCGATACCAATAGAACATGTTTAATGAGCATGTCGACGAGCAACGTACCGCTACACGAGTGAAATTATTTAATTTATAGAAACATCGATGTTAGCTTTCTTCAGTACTGTTGCCAATTTTTCAGAAACCAGAATATGCTTCTCAATAACATCAAATTAGGTCTTATGCTTATTGATTTGCCGGAGTTCAGTGCCGTGCAATTGGACAGGCCTATGTCCAGAGTGGACGGGAGTTGGCTGATAATGATGATGACTTATTTGTTTATTTGTTAAGGTGCACCTATAAAGTCAACATTTTTACAATTAATATGAAGAATATAATAAAATAATTGTTTAATATCGCCTCCATTATAGGTGCAAGCAACATGAAATTTGGAAACACAATTGACATATGACAATATACAGATCAACAACAAGAGGCAAATTATGAATGTACTTAGTTAATATCGATGTTAATTAGATAAAATTCTGTTTTATTGACACAAGAAACTAAAACGTCATTTATTTGCATGACATGACAAAATAATGAATATTGTTAACTAACCTTAAGAAGGATACATTGCAGCTGCCTTATACTGATATGGTCAATCGATCCAGCACAGAACTTGCCGAAGAATTTCTTCGCACCAAGCGCTCTCAAATCTTGGATCACGAAGGGCCACAAATGTAGCACATTGTTACGAGACATTCGGTCACGTTTCTCCACCACCACCTGATATGAAAATATTAAATTAATATTGATTTTAATATGTGTAAGCTGGACGGCTGTAATAAAATTGACAACAATTGACTAAGGTACTGGACAAGGAGAAATAGGGTAAAAGTTATAAACTTTGCCAAGGAGAATGCCGATATCAAAGTGCTGTCGTGCAGGACAATTAGGACGACGAAAACATATTCCTTTTTTAAAAAGTAAACAGACAGTGATAGTTTTTTTTTTTGGTAAATACATTATTCACTTTGATAAACTATGAAAATCTGCTGTGACAAACAAATTCCACGATCAAATTTTGGCAATCGACATCAAAACTCTTGGTATGTTTATCTTGCATTGAAAATACGAATGTAAAAAATTCTGGGAACGGATAAAATATCCCTAAAAAAATCGAGATATACATACATTTTTTTTATTTTCACCTATTTATCAATTTTTTTGATTACCTATAATTTAACTAATTGCCCGGAGAAAGATTTATGACCTGTTAAAAAATACTCATTTTCTGTTTCAACACAATCAAAAGTAAAGGCGTGGGTGGAGTCGCGGATGACAGGCGATTGATAAAAAAAGATAAAAATTTTAAAATATTTTTCATCTCATGTTCGAGAGTAGCAAGCCGCGATTTTGTAACGACGAAAATGTTGATAATATTATAAATGCGAAAGTGAGTTTTTTGTTCCGCTTTCACGGCTTAACGTTTCGAGTCTTTCAACAGTTTGTATGAAATTTTGCATACATTTAGTCTTCATCGTGCAGGGGAGTACAGGTTTTAGACCAGTAAACCAAAAGACATTCGGCACTCGTAAAGTAGGCTTACTTGCGGCCATTTTAATTACAACTATTGAATACTATAATAGCCTAAATAGAGCATATTTATTTTCATTGATTATAAATTAATAGACCTATACTTCTCATAACACACCATGATTAAACCCAATGAAAAACCCACTAAGTGTGTCAAACCAAAAAAATTGTGCTTGGAATACTTACTACTTTAGCACCTAGTAGCTGGCACTCGATGGCCGCGCGCATGCCACACGGGCCTGCCCCTATTATCAGCACCTTGTTGTTAGCGCACGCCCGCCCCTTGGCGTACACTTTGTGGTTCGCTCGCGCATCGAATTTTTTGAAAAGGGCCTGGGCCTTCCACGAGTTAGACAATTTTGCCTGAAAATGACAAAAAAAATTTGTTACCAACGAACCAATGAAAAAATATAAACGATATTTTTGACCGCAACTGTGACAATCGCGTATGTTGCTTACTAAAATTATATTTGTTTTTTTTTTTATATAATAACGACTGTAATACGTAATTTTGCGAAGGTTTTCTATTCTAATATTTTGGTTCCTACGGACTCACTCTGTACAAAACCTAAATAATGTGATAGTCAATATTTCTAGTATGATGCACATTATTTACGTCACAAAACTGTGTAAACTTTCCACGAAATAATTACGTAAAAGTTACATGCAATGAAGAGAATCGAGTATTGCTGATTGTTATTTGTGATAAGTCTGCAACGATTACGATAAATTTTCAATTAAATACTTATTATGGAAAGAGTGTTCTGTGAATGTAATTATGATCAATTTTACTATGAATAATATTCGAATGTATGAAAATATCACGCGCGCATACTTACAGTGCAGGGACCAACATTTATATATCTTACTAGACTAAACATTTATAGAGGATTTAGTATTAGTGAACATATCAAAATACACCACCATCGCTGCTCCTTGTTCTACCGCTAAGCCAAGACATTTATATTACGACATTCCACTAAACTCTAACACCCATATCGCAGTCTCAATTTAATTTCAATACATAAAGATTTGCAAGTGAATCCTCAGAAAATCACCGCATCTGTGACTTGTGTCAACCAGAATCTCTCAGTGCTATCCAAGACGAGATATATACGAATAAGTGCAATAGTGACCATAAGCTCAATTGATAATTCTAACCGTAGAGTACTTCAAGAGTTGTTTCTCACATATTTCTGATAGACAAATTTCATAATCGTAAACAGAAGAATAAATAGCGTAGTAAATGGCAAATCGCATTCTGCGGCGAAGCAGCGCGCGTGTGTAGGAAACGAATATTGCTGTATTGCGGTTGCAATTAAAATAGATAAACAGTAGTAAACCGAGCACGCTGCGTAAGCATATAAACATTACATATGCAGGTATGCACAGTTAACGACGGCGAGGTATTAATGGTATCGATACTTGCAATCAACGTGTTACTGAACACTCACTTAGTTTCAATTTTGCTATCAACGTCGAATCGCTCCTTTTTTTTGTTCACTCACGCACGGCAGCGGTTATTTTAAATGCTAGCACACAAAACAATTTCAATACCAAGCCGGAACTGGTCAGTGGTGTCTGGCCGCGCATTTTTCAAGTAGCGAGTGCTAATAGCACTGTAACTTGGGTTCATGAAACATCCGCCCGGTTCCCAATGGCAGTGCGCCAAATGAATACAAATCGAATAGATATAACGTTCGTCTCAGCACCTGTTTACGCATTACCAACCGACGGGTGGGTGTAGATTGAGCGCATTATATTTTTCTACTAACAACAGTGTAAACTTTCTGTTCTAGTGTCGGGCGTCGATTTAATCCATTCGGAAATTGTTCCACGATTTAATCATTAGCTAACAATTGTTAAATACCGCTAATATTTTTTTTTATTTCAATAACTACATAGCGCTCGTCTATAATGTAAGATAATGCATCATAATCACCATATCAACCCTTTTATAGTATTACTCGTCTCGAAATCAGAACAGTAAGGCCACGTTGTGCCGCAGTGGTGAAAAATGCGCAAGTGGTTATAAAGAAAATTATGGAGAGCTCTTAAGTGTGCAGATTTGATCTCGATGTTTTCCTTCACCGTTTTAGCTTATTTTCTTTAATCTTATTTATAAATACAAATTGCTGAGAGCTGTTAAAGTAGCGATAAAATGGCATGTTTTTCATTCTCCCCTATTTATATATTTTTAATACTACTACTATGGCTTGCGTGCATTTATACGGTCCCCAGAGTGGAAGGCTGAAAACTAATCCACCATGCCATCAATCAGATTGCGCGTGTCTTCCATAATTAAACAAACACCTGTTTAGAGCATCTCATACTCCTCAAACGTGAGGGTTGCATATTTTCTTTACAAAAAAGGCATCATTTACTCTACTAGTAAAACAATTTTAATAATCACGTCACTATATCCATAGCTCATTGTTTTGCACTATTCATCATCATCATCAACCTATCTCAGTCCACTGCTGGACATATGTAGGCCTCCCCAGAAGGGTGTTTATGCCCGTAATCTCCACGCTGGGCATGCGGGTTGGAGATCTATATTGCACTATTCAATACAGGAAAATTCATCACTGAAGCCTATTTTTTTTTAGTATAGGTATAACTTATGAAAATAGAGAATATGCCGTATTGCATGTTTTAGTAAATTTTACTAAAAGTTTGGTAGAATCAATAAAAAGTTTATGAAATTCATTCGCATACATAGAGGCTTTAAATAAAATCTATATCATTATCTGCTTGGGAGTGCATACCTTTAATTTCGGATAGAAATCGGGCAGTCTGTTTGGCCTCAGAGTAAGGGTGTTGCAGATCTCGCGGTGAAGAGCAAGGATTTGCTTCATGGTTCCCGCCGAGCAGAAGTGGTCGAACATTTCGGCGGCGAGCGCGCACTCCGGCGGAGTGGCCTCCACACGCCCGCCTCGATTCATTTTGAAGGCTGGAATTAAATATTAACTTTAAAAACACTTCTCATACCATACTAACTTCACGTTAGTATTCAGAAAGCGTGCGCGAATTAGTAGTATGTTTTACTAACACGATTTAAATGTGCACGCGCTTTATTACTGACCGTGAAACGTTCACTTTCAAATTATCTCCCAAAAATACCCAATGGGCTGGTCTAGAAACGTATTGTCTATTTGGCAAGTAGTGCATGCCGTACTAGCAATTCTCGAAGTTAGTGAACTACATGCACGTCACATACGTTAACAAACGACAAACAAATAAAACGTAACACGTCCATTTCTCGATAGAACCGAACACTGTTTTCAAAACGGCATGCGAGTATCGGCGAGCGCGCGACGTCCGCGATCGCGAGTATTTCGATGTGATACGAAGCGGTGCCGCCGCCTGTAATGATCTCAGCCATGTCATAAGAGCTCCGGAAACCTTAATTGAAACAATACGAGTCTTCGCTATGGCCGCTGACGCATGTACTGGATGGTGTGGTATGCGCACATTGCAATGTCAAAGTAACATCACTTGCGTGGGAAACACGATGTGTTATATCTAACATAATACTATTGTTAACAATCATTAAAAACATAATTATACGATCCGAAAATTTGAATGGATTGAAATATTTATTTAACTCTAAATAAACCCCTTTAACGTTAACACAACTATTAAATTATGAAAATGTATAAGGTAAGTTAGTCATTAATTAGGGCAGTTACTTATTTCACATAATAAACGTATAATAAAAGGTTAACTTGAAGTTGGTACACAATTAGGTACACATAAAATAAAAAGAAAACCAATTAACGGGAATATAGAAATTAATGAAGGAAGTCCGATATTAATATGAAATATTAAATTAATTACATCATTAGATTTCACAGATTCTACAATGAAAATAATGGAAATTATAACTCATTAAAATAACATTCTACATGATGGCCGAATTACGAAAAATTATGTTAATAGTTTGGTGCAGCCATGAATTGTTCAGCATTGTTTTATAATATAGTAAAATACATATGACTACGCACGTGAGTAACATATAAAACTTGACGTCTGCCAATATTAAAAACAATAGGAATTAAGCAGTAAAAGTGAATAAGGAACACGCTTTACGTGGGTTCAGCCACAGCAATAAACTAAATGAACAAAGCGTTCTTCATAATTTGGAAGATTACGAACCACATTACCAGCTATCGGTCGGATATTTTAGATACGTAATCTAAAGATAACGGCATTAATAACAAAGCCGAAATGCCTAGGTCTAATTGTGAACATGAAAACACTTGCACCCTAAAATACAATAAAGAAAAAAATACCGAACTGGTCTCAAAGTGAAAAGAAAAACTAGAGAATCTTGTTAAACGGCCTGGCGGTTTAAGTTATTAAAACTGTAAATGAAAGTTTTTTTTTTATTACCATATCATATAAAAATTGCTCTATGCATTCCATTTTATCCATGCTATCCATTTTTAGAATAACGTTTCAAAAATAGACAATAACTAATGCAATTTAAAGACAATAAACTTAATCGTAAGCGTAAACGTATCTGTATCGTAGGACGTACAATATCTTGCAGCGCAATGTTTCTATGTAAGAAATTTAGAAGCCCTGTTTGGATCGAAAAAAATGTAACGATAAAATAAACTTTCCTTTAATTTTTTTTATAAATCCGCGAGCGTAATGCGATCTTGCCTATCTACTACTTTACATATCCACTGAAACATCTTCATCTCATTGACTTGGACAGAATAGACATGGCTTTGTATCATAGGCCATGTTTCACTACTATAAGTTAGAACCGGTTTTATAATATTCTTGTATAACAAGGGCTTTTTTTAACTTTCCTGGCATTCAGTTATAAGGAAATGTATAGTATATCATGATTCCCGGCCCTAATGATTTGAGATCACCGAATAGTTTTTGCTATTGTTCTTAATATTGGGTATATGGAACAGAAACACTTAATAACACTTTGTTAGTGGTTATTAGAGCTACTTTAGTTTAATGTTGTATTGAAACAGACATCGGAATATACTTGAGTAATTTATTGTAGCAAACTAATTTGGTCACTCCACCTCGCCTAGGTCGGACAGTGGGTGGTTGACGAAGGAAAGCCAGCATGTGGGTGGGACCAAATTCTAACTCGATTTCATTTTGACCGCAATACAGATTATACATAGATTTTAAAAGAGACATTTGAGATGCGAAGGCTCTTTACTGTTCATTATAAGAAATAAAGGACGTCAGGTTATTAACTATGATTTCTTTTATTACACGTTCAAATTAGTTACCTTCGGAAATGCATAGATAATGAGTGCATTTTAATTACAAAACAAAATATACCGATTTCGTTTACATACAAAGTTCAAGTCTGTAATAATATTGTACTAAGTTGTAAAACAAATGTATTTGTAACACAAAATACCTACAGCGAATTGCAAAATATAATAATATGTCTATCTCGCTTCTAAAGGAAACCATTGATGGGACCTAATATTAACATGAGTTTATGCAAATATTTTCATATTTACTTTGTTAATAATTGTCTGGTGCTGGATGTTACGACGATGGACAAAGCGCGAATTGAAAGAAAAACCGTGGGACTGATTCCGCTGAGATTTGAGTAATATGAACGAAACACTATTCGATACGAAATGACAACTGAAACGGATTGCCTGCAACATGATATTTTGAATGGCGGTATTTGTAAGGAAAGGGTTATTACTGAGACGGAAATTGTCCGGGCATTTCAATGCATTCCTTCAAGCACGATGCGGAACGCCGAGATTATGCTACTGGCAAATTGCACAACCTGCGAAACTCACCACACCACTACCAAGTGCCCATTTAAGTAAATCACGTGCATAACTCACTGCATACAACAAATAAACGATAAAACGACTTCCTAATGCGGACCAACAAAAGCTGTTCAACAATCACGTTGATAATGTGTAAACATTGCTGAACTGAAACATGTAACAACATAATGTAATAATAGGTGGGTGCATTGTTGCAGTTTTATGCTAGTTTATGTCTGCCACATAAAAATACAGCAATAATTCTTATATAAGTTTTGCATTAATCATAGAGCATATCCTCCTTCTACCTCGTTGGTCATGTTGGTTGTAAGTGCGACTGCCGATTGGGAGGTCCCGGGTTCGATTCCCGGGTCGAACACTACAAAATTTTCTAATTTAGATTTTCTTGTATTGGTTCGGAGTCTGGATATGTGCCCGATGCATGGCAATAGGCTTACCGCCTATTCCATAGTGGGACGTAAACGTAACCGGTGAAACGTGAGAGTGTTCTGCATTCCTCTGCCTACCTCTTCAGGTATTACAGGCGTGAAGTTACGTTTTAAGGTTACATAAATGTAACAATCGATATGTGAATAATATCAGGTAGATTATGACTCTTAATCAGCAATGGGTTCAGTTTGTAAGTCATATTTTGTAATTAGTATGAGGTGACTTGTTCAGAAGACCTCTCACGTTCTCCGAGTTTCAGTAACTAACCAATGTATTGTACATACATTTACCAAGGGCAATAAAATCCAATAATTTAAATTTCGTGAACAACTTCTAACAAAGGAATCGAGTGTGGACATTTTCGAAGACGTGTCCAACGTGTCTAACGCAGCGTTGAAGATGTGTGAATATTTACAATGTTTGCATTTTTGAATTTCCACAGTTTCCGTGTATTTGTATTGCCGAATAACCAAAACAAAATCGTAAACCCACATTGGTACACTGTACAAATATTTATTATCGTAAAAGCAAATGGTACACCTTCATATCTATTATACAGAATTATAAGGAAGAATTTATTTATGTCCCCTAGAACGTGCTGTATTGAAAAAGTGAATATAAGTAATATCATAAACAGAACTATTCGAAAGTTGTGTTCAGTTTTACTCTGATTGATATTTAATATGTATTTAAGAGTTAACAGCAGTTGTACACCATTAACACACAGAACTGGCCACTTTATGAACACCAAATACACCAACAAGAAAAATAAATCTCTCCTCGACGGAACACTGTACAAACAATACAGTATTATCGAAATCAATGCAGGTACAATCCACGCGGTTAAAGACACTTTCCATAGAGTTAAACTTTCGTTATTGCACATCTTCACGAAACTGTCATACATGTGTTTACTGAACACGTACATCCAGGTGACTAAGGCCATTTCGGTGTAGATCATTAGGAAAATGTAAACGACGATTGGGTTCCATGTCGTTCCAAATTCAAAAGCTTTGATAATGTCCGATATAAAGCGGATTATTGTGAAAATGAATCTCGCTGTCATGAACTGTATTAGCAACTGATTTTTGTACACCTGTCTCCATTCTTGAAACAATATTGCCGTCAAGAAAATAAGGAATAGTGCGATAATGGACAAGGAAAGGCCAATCGTGCTTAGCGTCAGAGTGAAGATGGTGAGGGCAGAAGAATTGTTTTCCGGTCCATATACGATATATCCATAGTCCATTTTTACAAGATTGTAGTCTTATTCGCGGACATATTTCTTCATTCATCAGTGTGATACGTCCTGACCTCGTTAACATTTGAGTATCTCCATAGGAATATGAACAAAAATCCATAAGAACTATAACATCGTCATTTTTCACTGTATTTCTGTTCACATAAAAGCAGTTTACAACACGATACACGTTCTCACAAGGCTTAACTAATAATGGTCTCACAAACATCGATTATCTGTATTAATTTCTGGTTGATAACAGTTCTATACCGATTTTCGGATGATAGCAGGCCGATATTAATCATGATATGTTTTATACATGCAGTGTAATAAATCAAGTGTAGGTAAGATTATTAATGCTGTGTATATGAAAAATATAATTTAGGTTAAATTTATTTTCTTGCATCTGTATCTATATTTTGATCCCCAATGGTTTTTCAAATATCGTGATGCCGAAATATCATTTTTTTATTTTTATATTTGGTCTGGCAAAAAGGCTGACGGGCCACCTACTGATAAGTGGTCGCCGTCGTCTATGGACATTTCTATGTTCTCATATCTTCGTCGTCTATGACAATGAGAGCTCTCTTTGCATTTTAGTTGAAGAATCATTACCAACAATACATTATTAAATTTTATCAAGCATTATTTTTATTAATTTTTGTATCAACGAAAAGATATTTCATTTTAAACGACTCATTAAAGGAAAGTTGTAATCTATCGTTTAAACTGTTCGTTAATCAAATAAAAACAAAAAAATATATTTCTATCTTGTGTGCCCTGATTTAAATTAATATAATATAAAAATTAAAAAATCTTAGGAAATATAATGAGCGTCGACGTTTAATTTTTATTTGTATACTTCATTATTCTACACAGTGCGTGGACTAAATGCCTATTAGCATTCTGCACAAGATAACCTTTGGTATATATGAGAACTTGCGGCAGTGTTTTAACATAGTAATTAAATATTATATAACATCACGCCTGTATTTCTCAACAGGGCTAGGGAGAGTAGAGTAGTACTCGCTTACCAATTTTCCTCATTTACTTTATACGAGTAGGTACGTCCCGTATTTTTGGGTTGGGACTTAGGAACATACGCCGGGTATAACTCCAGATATTATTGTTACTACTATTTCATGTTAGACATGTGAAGTGAAAAACTTATAATTACGAGCCGCAAAAATATGATCGAGAATAAAGTTAAAATTGATCGTCGGAGCTGTGCAATCAGAAACATCTGTGAAATAAACAGATGTCGTTTATTCAAAGTTCAATTCATAAAACGCTTTATTCAATGATTTCAATTTATGTCATAAAAGAGATTGCGAAACTTGATAAGAAATAGGGAAAGACCAATAAACTTTATTTAATTACGAGCATTTCAACGAAAATTTTAATCACCAGGAAATAATAACATGCTTAAAACAATATTCGTTATACTCATAATAATACTTTAAAAATTTATGCCTTTTTAGTTTATTTGTCATAATTGAAAATATTTTAATTAAACTTAATAATACATCCCGGGGATTATGGAAAATCATCCCGCAGAGGAGAACTATGTTCAGCAGTGGATTCAAACAAGCCAATGATGATGATGATGAAAATGATTATTCTGAAATGATTTTTTTTTAAAGGTTTTAGTATCAAATCAGCCAGTGCTATGTAACACTATATTTAAATATTTTTGTAGGCTTCATTAAGATAATAGGGTACAAGATTTAATGAGTGACTTCGTTGTGACAAGGCGCTCTAAGTACGCCTTTCGAAACGATGAACACGATGGGGTCCTTAATAAAGTCCATTATCTGTAATCGTTATAATTGATGGACGATTAGTAGCCGAGTTGCTGAACTGTATATAAATGGTATGAATTATTTTACCGTAATCATTTCTTTTTTACAAAAACATATATATCAATTTCATATGTTTACTTGTTGTAAAATGAGTAAATAATTATATCAAAGATGTATAATACGACATTAAGAAAATAATTTCTATGATTGAATATTAAAATTAAAAAATCAATGCTTGTGTGTTTCTTTTGTTATTTTCTCTACTAAGTACACAATAAATTTGGTCTCTAACTATATTACTTTCCATTCCTGGCGCTGCCGGAAGAGATCTCTCTTAGGGATAAGCAGTGCCATGGTACAGCATCTCTTTTGTATGTTTTTTTTTCCATTTATTGTTTTACGTGTACAAAATTGTTAAATAAATGTATAAATCAATGAAAAATGAAAGCGTAAAAATTTTGGTATACAGACAAAAGTTCAATTTTTCAGTTCAATTGTTTAATTAGGTACATACCTATTATTCAATTTCTTCACCGTACTAATAAAAAATTTGTTCAATATTTTTTTTATTATTTATACTGCACGTAATTACACCATAAAGCTTTTAACTTGGCAGGATTCTCAACCAAGTTGTTTCAACCCCCTTGCCCTACCCCGCGTATTGGTAGCGTTCTCGCTATAAAGGTATTCATTAGGCATTGATGAAATAAAATGACATTTAAGAAACACAGAGAATATATTTTCAGATATAACATCACGACAGGTCCAAAATAAAACTCACTCCAGTGAGGAATAAGAAATGTCAAATATATAAAACTCTATACAAATAGTCAACAAGGTGACAGACAGTGTCTAATAATTACGCTTATGGGAAATTTGCGAACATATTTCTATAGTTAAGTACACAGTATAATTTGTGGGGCAAATTTTTTGATTTACCACGCTTCTCACCTTTTGTAATAGAAGTATAACTTTCACATAAATAATAATAAAAGCCGCAATAATAATAATTAAAAAATAATAATAACAAAACTAGCTTTGGAAAACTCATAAAGGATTTTCTTTCGAACTACGACGACCTTTCAAATGGAAAGCAGCCCAGCTGATACGAGTATAGCTTATACAAAAACTATCCATCACACGAATGATTGTCCTGAGTGAGACTGGAACTCATAACCTCAGCTGCTTAACCGTCAGGTCCAAAAACCAGCAGACCAATAGGATTCTCTAATATTAAAAATAACTGAACGTAACCATTGTAATTAGTTTAAGATTTCGGTTTTAAAAGAAGATAGATTAAGATATTGTGATATTGGTTAACAAAACAGTTGCCTTTGAATATACTAATCTTATAGGGATTCTAAATTTGATTTATAAATACTATTAGTGAGATTCCAAAGATATTTTTAGTTTTGTACATCGAATAATTAATTCTTAAACTTAATAAAGGTGGAGAATAATTGAAATGCTTTTAGAAATTTAAAAAGATTTATATATAACAGTTTGATTTCATTATAAACGTGAATAGAAAGTTAATGAAAGGTACATAATAAATATTTGAAAGAACAAATACGTTTCGTGATCAATGAACAAGTATCTTTCGTATTTGAAATAACAAAAGCGTATTTTAATGCTAGTTAAAATTGTTCTTTCCAAAAATCTATAAACACACATTTTCGAAAATTGTTCTAACAGCTCGGACGACACTTAAATCTGCTACTTTTTGGTAACCAAGTGATACTGTTACGTTTTTTTTACTGCGATTAATAAAGTTTATTCAAATAATAGGTGACAGAAATCAAAAATTTTACCCCAAAGGAAATAAAACCGGTGTATATATTATATGAAATTTAGTTTGGTTTACATTCATTTGTGAAGCGTGAATCCATTAGGATATTGTTTTTATTAAATAGTCTTTAAACATTCTAATAGCAGCCGAAGATTTAAGCTTAATTCTACTATAAATTAGTGCATCTACTTAAGATATATTATTGCATCTTCTAATCTGTACGTAACTTCTAATGCCAACATTTAAGTAAATTTAACTTCTCTACTAATACTATATGCAGAAAACAGTATTAATTCACTTATATATTCAATGCCAACATATTATCAAAGTATGAAGGCTAAATGAATTTGGACAAAATAATAATTAGATAAGATTTTGTGCAAAATAGTACAATAAAAACTTGCCAGTTGTAAAAAATATATTTTGTTATTTTTACATCTCCATAAAATTAATTGTTTTTAAGTTATTATAAAATAATTTTTGTCTACAAGTATAACGAATGATAAATATTGCATTGGTTCCACAGAAAAAACTCAGTTACAAAATGCATACTTCATCTAAATAATTATGTTTTAAAATGTTCTAACATTAAATACAGCTATAGGTATCAATGTTTTAACGGAGACGCTAAACGCATTTTATATTATGGCAACATCAATGTAAGACGAAATATAAAAAAATATTCAGAAAAACAAACAACTAAATGTACGGTGGCTATAATATGAGTAAATCAGTTTGTATGCATTTGTTACGAGTTAGAAAAATAATTGATTATTAAAAGTAACATAATACATAACCAACAACGTTATTAATGAAACTTATCTAAGAACTATTACACAAATTTATAGTAACAAGCGGCAAGTCTAATAACCGGTATTTTTACGACAAATTGGTTTTGGCAGTTATGACTAATAAAATAGCGTGAAAATTACCGATTTTTTGTCGAATACATTTGCTTGGAAGTAGATATCGTTTGAAAGCAACAAGTTTATTGAAAAAACATTATTTTTGGTTTAAATAATACCTACAATTCTGTCGACATAATACCGGTTTACGACTTGACTGACAGTTTTTAAACACGATAATAAAAGATGACCTAATAGATAGTGAAGTTACAGTGTAAGCACCTACAGTACTGTAACATTTTATGATAATATACGTGTAAAATGAATAGCATTACAACTAGACGTTTAAGTATTAAGGTATTCTAACATTACAATCGTAGGGGTAATATTTAATTCGATTACAACATATGTACTTACATAGAAGTCTTTATAGGGGATCACAGTTTGGAAAACTAGTTCGATACACCAATGAGGGAGATATACTTAATAACTTATCTATGTATGTTTCTAATTTAAAATTACTACAAGGTATTAATTTTTTTTTCAAATTGAAATTGAGAAATGACTGTTATAAATATGTTTTGCGGGTATGAAAGAACAAAGTTTATTCGATCTCACAAAGAAAGCTTTTAAGAAGATGCATTAAATGTAAGTAATTGATACACATGAATTTTAATTACGATCGACAAATTGAAACTTGTGTTGTTTTTAAATTATACAATTCTATTTTTAACCAATCACGTGCACTGAGGCGATCGTATCCAATTCGAAAATGTTTGGAACAGAGATATTCGATATTCAAATAAAACAGTTGACTGCGTAAACAATTATCAACAAACAGTCGGTTCATTTCCGCTACAAATAATTCGGGAATTGGTCGGAAATAGGCGTTTATATTTTAATATATTTTGTGTTACAAAACTCGAAGTGAGGTATCAAATTGAGCATTGCTGTCATCTCTGAAATTCCTAGTTAATTCACATTATAAATTTAATTCACTTACCGTGCATTAAGAAAGTGAAATGGATTTTTTAATTTACGACCAGAAAGCAATGAGATTCTTTTTAAAACGGCGCGAATAATAGCTTTTCTTTAAAGCCGGGAACCATAAGCCATTTTTTCTTCATGCAAAGTCGCGTCTGATTCTATTAACTGTATAATTTATAATATGGATTAGCTGTTATAGTCAAGCTATAGATAGATGTAGAGATCTCCAATTGTCACTATCAATTTACTATTATTTGTTGCTGTTATTATAATTTATTTGTCTGTTATTATATTTTAAATTTCTCTCATTATATTTTATTTGTTTGTTAATATGATTACATCTTTAATTTTATTTAGAACAATGTTATTTGTTACAATCTAGCATCGTCCTGAAGTAGTATTGGAAAGCTCTCGGATATAGTTATGGTATTTAATACGATATTTGAAAAGAAATTTCTTATTTTGAGGAGGTTTTATAACAGCAGTTGGCCATATAATACATACAAAATATATGAAATTTCAGATTTATAAGGGCGAAAAAAATTGTTCTTTCATACTATAATTATTTGTATTAAATTTTAAAATGAAAAGAAATTGAGAAAAACATAATACATTAATGTTTATACAGTATCTTGATAATTTGCGTACTGCTAATTTTATTATAATAATAATCCTGACTTTATACTAAAATGATTGTATTCTTATGATGTCGCTACGTCAAAGACAAGTTACGCACTTCTTTTATTTATACAATTTTTAATTCTGGCTTCCATTGTAGAGTTCTGGCTTATATGCGTAGCGCGCACTTCTGACTTTATAAATGTAATTTAATCCTAAGATTACATATTAGTTATGACAGTGGTGAAGGAAAGAGTCGCAAGGAGAGGTACTCGAGAGAGTTTTCTTGAATGTATTCTAGATGTTTGTCTAGGTGTAATATCTAACAACTCAACCAGCGTGGTATACTAGGAATCTCTTCTCATTCTGAGAAGGGTCCCGTGGCCAACAGTGGAACTATGGAAGGTTTGAATTTTGACAAAGATTTGTTTTCATAATTTTTCAAAATATGCTATGCGTTATTTTCGTGTATAACTAACAATTAACATTATCTCACATAAAAAAAAATTGATACTAATAAAGATAGTGTAAAATTATTCATTGGCATATTGATGTCTTGATTGACGTAGCGACGTTTTTGTGTGAACTTTAAATGTTAATCAAATTATCGTATTATTCTAAATATACTAAGGAAAGATGTGAACCAGTTTCTGTTTTAAGTTTGTTGAAGCATATGCGCGATACTGCCTATATTACTCGTAACTCAATGCCTTGTGAATGCAAAGTCCTTAATTCGTGTCAACAGCTTGGTGTCCCTCCTCTTTAGGCCCTTAGTAACTTGATTTCTCAATTACAATAAGTACAAACATAGTAACTTTAGTAGTACCAGCCGCATCGCTTTCATTGATTTGAGCCCCAACGAAGCTAGGGTTTGCAACTTATAAAAATTAAGTGGATGGTATGATTTAAACGTGGAAACAGAAACTGGTCCAAAGTTCAAGAGCAGCTATCACTTAAGATCACATCGCGTAGAGGCTCGAGCTCTAGAAAAACTACACGCTATCTCAAACGAAACAATACATCCCACGACTTGCGTGGAACAAATTGCCAACACTGCCATTCAATGTTTATTTCCTAGTTTTGAGAATACTGATACTTCTATTCCAATGGAAACAAAAAAATGATACTTATTTTATTAACTACATTTGTTTACTTAAACAAAAATACTTTAAAACAATATCAATAAAGTTTTACACACGATATTACATAAATAACGCCCGCTAATGCACAGAAATAAAACGTACATTGTACTTTAAACATACTCGTACATTATATCATTTTTGCAGCTAGAGGCGAGTCAACACATCGTGATTTCACTTGAGTACAATGAATGGACACAGACGCGACAGGAGATAATCCCATTCACGGGCTAACGAGCTTTGCTTTTGACAACCAAGTGGAACGGCTTCAACAATCCAATTCGACCCCACAAACGTGAGGTGTCGCGGGCGTGAACAATGACCTATCAACGAAATACGGTATTCGATCAAAATAGCGTAATCGTCTAGTGGAAATGTAGACTGTTCTTTGTTAAATATTTCATAAGTATTTAGAACGCCGTGCGTATATCAGTTACTTTTGTATAGCAAACCGATGCAGTGATATTACTTTAATATAACGAGACTGTCAAAGTTATTAATAGATTAGACTTGTCAATTGGAGTGTATAGCTCAAACAGTCATGTGTTACACACTGCGCCTTCCATCCTAAGTCATGATTCTCCCACTGCAAAAATAATACTCGTGAAACAGTTGTAAAATTAATGTACTTGATTTTTATATGATGTAATGACGTCCCAATATCAACTACTTACGCTAATAACTGAGTGACAAACGTGACCTAAATTAACATAGCGATTGCACAAACAATATAATTGGGCTAATTAAAAAAAAACATATCGCAAATAAATCGAGACCAGCTCATTAAAATGATTCAACTAAACTAACTAATGAGATAGACAAATTAAATTTGCACACTAATTAATTCAGAAACGCCCACTTCACTCGACCATGTGTTCTGTGAAACGAAAATATCATTATTTCGTTATATTTCATATATACATAGATGTACTATAACTATAAAGGAAACCTATTTTATAAATGTATATTCAGTTTATTTTTTGATTTAGTGTTTCAGAATTGTGACATTATCTGACAAAATGAATGACGAAATTCAGATTTAATTCATTTATATTCAAATAGAAATTTAATGACATTGTATAATTCCACAGTAATATTGTATAACACTGTGCATTAATAGGTCAATTAGATTGTTCAATGTATTTTAAAAATATATTTTTCAGATCTCGTATTTACAAAAAATAAAACTAAATAAAATACCTACAAGTTAATATTAAGGGAGTATTCCGAGAATATACTTCAACACAAGATGGCGATATTTTTCTTTAAACAAAAGTAAACTTGAATATACATCCTCTCAAGAAGGTTCTTTGTATATAATAATATAGGTATATGTACATACCTACTGGTCTCTTCGAACCTATTTGAAAGTCCTACATGACTTGTAGTTCACAACTGGTTCTATAAAGCTATACATACTTGTATTTCTAAAACTTATACTGACCTTGCTCTTCGACCGGCGTGTGTTCCTCGTCTGAAGAGTCCAGCCGTTCCTTTAAGGAACTTTGCTTTGACAGTGACTGTAAAAACAGAATCAGTTACAAAG
The DNA here is from genome assembly GCA_018244855.1 of Elbella merops. Lineage (NCBI taxonomy): Eukaryota > Metazoa > Arthropoda > Insecta > Lepidoptera > Hesperiidae > Elbella > Elbella merops. The sequence goes on from DWMG01000435.1 coordinate 19,289, forward strand.
CAATACCTCAAAAATCAGGTATCTGCGAAGTATTTAGATTTTTAAATTTATTCCACAACAGTGTAGTGAAGGAAAAAAAAAATTAAACATATTATATTAGCTCAAATCAAAGTAACTGATTGACTACAGTATTCTATTTTGATCTTTCGTGTACCAGAATTGAAGCTCGGATGTGATTATATATATTACCCTGGGATTAATCATTCTTTTTTGTCACCATCGATTTCAAAACCAAGTTATTTCGATTACATTAATTTTTCTTTACCTTAAGCTCTACGAATATTAATCTGCGTCAATTTATTTCCCAAAAGACCATTATTAATTTCCACGTGCAATATAGTGACGATTATTTATTTAGTATTTTCATATACGTATATTTTTTTTTTATATTTCAACCCAATACAATTCCACTGTTGGAATACGGGTCTCCTCTCATATTGAGAGGGTTAAGGCCATAGTCTGCCAC
>DWMG01000436.1:0-19752 GCA_018244855.1 Elbella merops
ATTCTAAAGTCTAATTGAAGTATGAAAATTAATTTAGGTGCGTAAACATGACAAAAATGTTTGCCGGAATACGACTAACAAAAAAAAATCGTTTCAATTTCAATCGTTGACAAAGTCGGTATTTGCAAACCAATACAATTGATATTATTAGAAGAGGCTCAAAAAGGAAGTTACTGTAACAAAATAAGAAGTTTCCGAAAACGAATTTTAATAGCTTCGTACAGATGGCAAAAAAAATCACGATTTAGTATTCTGATTTTAACTCGTTCGATAGTTTGTTCGAATGAACGTTCAGAGTGTTAGTAATTGTGAGTTGGATTACGTATATATTATGCACATGGTCACATGTGCGCTCATAGCCTTGACGCGACTGTAAACCGCAAATGCTCCGCAGAGATAAGCAACGACGGGCGCGCCCGACTCTTGCGTGCGTGTTCGTTAGTGCAAATTTTCTCTTTTGTTGTTATACTCGTACTTTTGGAAGTATATTAACGTTCGGTATTCGTTTGTATATCTAGCCGCTAAACGTTTGTAGTAGGTAGCCAATTGTAATTACTATTTTATGTATTTTTACTCAATGAAACACCTTGCTTAAAACAATTTAGTACCATTGATTATACGTAATTCTTTACATTTGTATCACGATGTAATGTGATTATTTTAATCTGATTGTTATATCAGAAAAGCTAGAAATACAATAACACCGGTTGTTTAAAGTACCTTCGTGGCGTGATTACTAATGCCACGCGCCACCTTAGAATTGTTTACAGTATTCTCTACCACGTGTTGCGCCATCTGTCGGAGTTTGTAGGTATCACTAGATGTCACAACATGTATTTTACTTTAAAATTAAGTTATATTTATGAAGAATTTGGTACTTGTACGGATAGAAATAATTATTCATCTGAAATTTTTAATTGGCCCTTTTTTAAAGAAATGCGCCCGCATAAAAAAATTCACTCTTGTAGCAAAAAATATAGGTACTATTTTTATAGAAACTAATTTTCTATCTAGAATTCGCGTGTGCACAATATATGCAAGTTTATGGTGTTCGGATTTGGAAGGTGTGGACATAGAAAGGCTAATACTTTCGACCTTCTGATTTAGTGAGTTGAAAAAGACGTGTGTGGTCGCATGTAATTTTCAATATTGGTACACTTGTATCAGTTACAAAAAGCGATTAACACGTGCAGGGCGCTTCGCCATTGACAATTATAAGATAAATATTTGTATGAAAATAGATAATAAATCTTGTTCTGCCGACGGTACATCGCCGGCGGAAACTTTTCCGGTACAATCATCTGAAGTTCTCTCCCTTTTGTTGGCGGCGCCCCTCCTCGGACATTTCGCTAACGAACTAAATTATTTACGGATTAATGACGCAGTTGGCTATCGTGTTACGGATATCCGTTTATTAAATGAGACGGTTAATGCTTGTCTTTTTGTTTTCTCATCGTCTCTCCCGCTGCGTTTTCTATTTTTAATTATTTTAAAGGTGGGTTTTTTTCGGTGTCAGCGAATGTTTTTGGTGAGCTACTAAAGCGACGTTTATCGCATCTCACCGTTACCACCATGTTCATCAATCTTTTAACCGTTTCACGATTCGAAACAGATCTTTCAGGATGAGAAGGATTAAGGCCATAAGCCTTGGACATCAGCCCCGCTGGTCGGGAACGAGTCGGCTCATACCATATCCCACACATTTTGTATCATTCTATAATAGAAGATCTATCGCATTGTTCAACTCGGTTGGACAATCCCGCATGTATTCGGTGGTAAAATCGTGCTATGATTTTTGTCTTCAGGGAACAATATTATCATTGTATGAGTGAATGATTTGATTCTGTACATGTTACAGCACTAGCGAACGAACATCCCGACCGGCGGATGCTAAATGCTCACTGAAGTTAATAAACCTTGGCAATATTCTCCGCGTGGATATTACCCGCTTCGATACTCCCAGTCATCAGTATCTAAGGAACACTATACATCATAATCAATCCTTTTATCTCCCCTTTGTTAGAAACATGTCTCTGCTCAGATTGAGAAGGTTTAAGGCCGTAGTTTGCCACACTACCCTAGTGCATGGCAGACTTCAGACACCTTCTAACGTTATGGAGAACTGCAGAAAGTATGCAGGTTTTCTTATGATGGTTACCTTCTACGCTACAGCAAATGTTATGATCTTAAAGTGTATATTTTTTGTAAGGTAGCGCCGCACCCATTTGAACTCGGAACATTCGCAGTGAAACCGCATTTATAAAACACAAAGCTTATAAACATCAATAGTCCGGTGTAACTGTCCAATACTTATTAACTATCCGTCATCTTAATAATTTGTAATACACCCACGCCACTTCCCGAAACTACCGGTGCTTCGACTGGGCATCCCACAAAACACCAGTGGTCCACACGAACAAAGCCGAGGGTAGATGCCGATTAACAATTACCAGTCGCGTTGGCTTCCGCTCCGCCCACGCGAGCCGTGATTGTAAGCAGCAACACAGTCTTTCAGCTTCGACCGCGCACAAATAAACGCGCGGGAGCAAGGAACAAACGCGTGAATGAATAAGCCGTTATAACGATGGACAGATCTTTGTTTTGATAAACTTCGCGCCGCCCACGACGCTTAAGAATTCTGACGTATTACGTGTTACAACGATTTTAATTTCCGTAACTTATAGAAAACATGCAGAAACATTTCATAATGGAAATGTTACATATATTATTCCTGTGTTTCGAGATAGTTCGATTAGCTGTAAAAACAGATCCCATAAGCCGCAGCGTTTTTAAACCGTTATTATGACGTCCCTGTTACTGTAGAAACCGAAGGTGAAATAAACCGGTCAGACTATAAAAAATGAATGTAGTAACTACATATATTGTATATATTATGTTGTGGTGTGTATGGATCTGGTAAAAGAACTAGATGCTTCTGTGATCATTGACGAATGAAACCTATGGTTAATATTGAAGCCCGTACTTGATAAAACCTTTAATTTTCTTAACTCCGAATGCAGACGCCTTGTTACCTCTCTTCTTTTGGCTTGTACAGCTACGGTTAGTTTTAATACATGGGCTTGTCAAACTTATTTCATTCGCCGCCCGCTCTGAGAGCCAACAATGTTCTCTTTGTATCCGTAAATTTTATTGTACTATCGTCCATTAAATATAACTATTGCAATTGCTATTTGAATCCTATGATACTTTACTTTAAGATTCAAATTTGAATTTTAAAATGGCCGGTAGTTTGCGGTTTTAGTTTATAATTGGAAAGAGGTGGGTTTTAGGATTTCAATAATAAATTTCCCCGTCCTTTTTGTTTTGGACAAGTTTTTACTCTACTCCTACGCACGGAGACTATACTTACTGTAAGCCTTGTGTTTCATATAGAGAGACGTGTTCAATGCGTGGTGGTATCTGAATTGGCATAGTCAAATTAATTCATCAGACCGATAATCATAATTGTTTGAACAATTTTATCCAAATACGTCATTAGGTGTGTAGAATATGAATTAAGCGCAAGTATAAATAATTAGAAGCAAACAGTAGAACAGTTATTCTGTCGCGTTGTTAATGTTAGCGAGTGTAATACGTTCGCGTGTTGAGGAAACGTGTCGGCTATCAAATTTCATTTACGAAATGAGATTAAACTTTGGCGTGTAGCCGGCCATGGAGCAGAACGGTTTTGTTTCACTTTACACTGTCGTACGCGTCACACTACTGTTTTACATTTTGTTTGCTTTCGTCTGTGTGTGTGTGTGTTGTTTTTGTAAGTGTACGTTCGAGTAATTTGTTTACGAGAACGTTTCACGACGTAGGTGTCAGATATTCTATGAATCATTATTATAAGGTATGCAAAATTTTATACTGTGTACAAGCAATTATGAAATCGCACACAAAAATGAAATTAAACACCATTTCTTAATATTCACAATATGGCCTTAAAGTAATTATCTCGTCCTCCCTTGTAATTAATTGATTTGTAACAACGAATATATTTATGTCGCACAGCTGGACATACGAGTATACCTCTCTCCACACACGGCAAAAGCCTATATCAGTATCGCAGAGTCTGTGTGCTTTCGTAGAGGTGGCTCGTTTTTAAATGAAACATCTCTTCCGTGGAAAAAATATTTTTCTTCAAAAAGTTAACAGCGGCTGGTGATTTCTTTTTTAATTATGTTTGGTCTCCTCGTTCCTCTCTTGTAATTAATACTGACGCGCTGATTATTATTGTTATTAATATTCATTATGTTTCTGTACAATTCCGCGCCAGGGCGGCCCCATTCTTGTGCGACTAAAAGACTGCCTCTTTGCCGTAAACAGCAAGATCTTTGGCCGTTGTTCGTAATTTTATTGTCTGTTTTTTTCCTTTTATTATGTAAATATGTTAATGATGTCCCTAGTCGTGCCAATTAATTTTCCAACTTATAAAGTTTCGGAACCGCTCTTACAGGACTTCATTATTTCTAAGTATACATAGTCTTTCTTGTAGTACTCAGATACATGTACATATGTTTTAATACATAATACATATATCATTTTACATCCTAACACAACATGTACTCGTGCTCATTATACAAATATTTGTTTTGAGTAGGACTCGAACCCACAGTCTCCAATCCTGTAATCAGCATAAATTAACCATTGCACCAATGGGCCAGTTTATTAGAAATAATCATCACTTGTGTTGATTATTAATCGATATTAGTCGTTAAAAACACTTAAGATAAAGGCGAGTAGGCAAGACGGTAAACTTTGATGAGGGTAACATAATCACCTCGCGACGAAACCCTTTTCTGAGAGAAGAGTAATGAATAAAATGAAAATACGAAGGTCATAATAATGCATAGCTAAATTTATTCACACTAACATATAGACAGGCAGCTGAACAGATCTGCTAGAAAAATTACATGGAGTTCTTGCAGCCATGGTGATAAGTAGTACCTACTATTCATGTAAAACAGAGAATTTGTGCAGTACATGCTACTTGTACATTACTTAATATCACTGTACATATTAGAATTATTTTATCACTTTAGTCAAAAACTCCCTAACAATAGTCCGCATTGTTGGTTCTTACTTTTTAGCAAAATTATTAATGAAAATATTTTTGTTGCAGGTACGTATTGGCCAATAATGACCATTACTGATTATCAACACGTGAACAACGTCGACCATCACTGGTTCGGTTATGAAAAAATTAAAAAAGGTTTGAATCGAACGTTAAAATTGTAGTAATTAATTTGTAACATCTGAACTTTCAAAGAAAACAACTTCAGTGAAGTAAGCATGGGTCAATGCAATTTACACATGACCGTTGCATTTCTACTTATAATTTTATTATGGTGTTATTGCCCACGACGAATAGTTCATATGGAGTGATCTACAATATAATACGTCCATTGCTTAGAAGCGTTCGCCCAATAAACGTTGACGGCACATGCCATTGCAATTTTTTTGACTTCCTGACATATGTACAACGTTAGCACTTCATGGCTAGTTTAGTAGGCTTCACATAACGCAATAGAAACTTTTTTATACTGGCTTATATTAGCTTACATTAGTTCTATAGACTACTGATATCAAAGACCTTATTGCAAAAAAAAATTTTTTTTTTAAATTAAAGACAGAAAGAAAGGTTTATCGAATGTCCTTCCGGTGTTCATCACAATCTAAACGCTCTAACAATATTTTAAACTCTTTAGTTCATATTGTAACGAAGGCGTTTTTATACTTATAATTTGTTCGTATGACCTACGTCAACCAATGTTGTGTAACCGAAACTCGAGTAGTGATTATCCCGCCCGCCCTATGTTACACATAACTGGCTCATAGTGTGCTCAGTTCGCGAGCGTACATACGTACTGGGCTTGTGCTTAGCCGTCTCTGGAGTCTGAAATGTTCTGAGGCGGAGAAGCCCTAAGTTGTAAGCGACAGCGTTTCGTATATATATATATATATATATATTTGCGTAAAAATTGCGCTTCCACGGCGACTATTTATCAATTTTATTTTGGGTATGGGGACGTGAATTTCAGTGTTATGACTCAAGACGGCTTGTTAAGGCTGTTTGGCTGTATTATTCCTTGGCGAAATAGTTATATATAGTTATTATAGTTATTGAATATAGTTATTGCAGTACCGCTATCTAACTATTCGTGTTCTTCAGTTCGGTATTTATAGGCAACCTACGGCTTGAGAGCTTATTTTATTAATTTTATTATTATTGCTACGTCACGCCAAGTTACTTATAAGATAGGCCATGAGCACCGAGTACCAAATATCTCTATACAGATATACTTAAATGATTAATATCAATAGTTATCTTTGATTTGTTTACATCCCCTACATTTCGGTCCGCGTTCGTTTCCTCACATAAGCCAAATGCTAAGCCACTATGGCGAAGGTGTAGCAGAGAAAAACTTGCCAACTTATTACGAGGGAGTGCGCGCGAGCGATAACAACTTGTAGCGGGACTTAGCGGCGTTCGGACTGTCATTAGTGTTATTATTATGTGTGACTCTGAGAAGATACGTTGAACCATGTTTGCTGATTAATCTCTTATTAAGCTTATACATACAAATACGTTACACCTTAATGAGTATTAACGTATACATGTAATGTGTCGCCTGTTCAATAATATGAAAAAATAGGCAATATGATGGAGTGGGATGGGAGCTGGAAGTGAGTGAGCTAGAAGTAGATTATTAGCTTGTATGCAGTAGAAAAAAAAAGGGAAATTGACGTTAAAGAAAACTAAACATTTACTTGCTAACTTTGCTATTTTAAGTCTAGCAAACAGTATAACACCTTCGCAGCGAGAAAGAATAAAGTTACCTGATGGACTCGATTAGGATCTACCCCCATTGTTGGTAGCCGTGGTCAGGTGTTGGTGTAATCGCCTTTTGAATATTTTTTTTCTTTTAACACTGGTTGATAGCACGTGTCAATATTGTGAGTTCAATCGAAGTGTTGAGGATCTGAATCCTGTGTCTAGAAAACACTGCTATATGCGGTCAAATTTAAGTGATTACTCTACGCCGAAAATATTAGCACCATGTTTTAATGTAGGGATACTGTATTGAGAGTAGAGCAAACGGTTATCTCACCTGTATAAATGAAACGCACGTTAGTGTGTACAGACATTGAAAGATGCCGACTCGTTTGCTCGTATCAACGTTCTAGTTCCAAAAGTTTTAAACCCTACCGCATTATTTCCAGATCTGTGTCAGTGTTAAGAGAGTGGTTGGAATGAACTCACCTATTATCTCTCTTCCGTATGAGATGACATGTTCTACCTACTTAAGATTTAGGTCACAAGACCTCTTAGTCAACTTATCGGGTATTAAATAAAGTAGCGATTAGCGAAGTAGCTAAGTAAAGCAACAATGTGCCACGAATAACAAGAATATACGTGTTAAATAATATACCCAGTAATGCCCCACTATTTGGACCATGGCCATTCGTTCCATGCCTAGGATCATAAATTCCAAACGAATATCTATAGGGAAATAAACATTAGTGAAGTAAGCGTTTACAAGAGAACATTTCAAATCAGAGGCTACCTAATAATAATAATTGAATCAAATATGGATAAAGCTTATTATTGCGTAATCCTCAACGAAGACGCGACGCTTTGACACAGGGATTAGGCAGAGATTAATGCGCGCGCGGCCTCAGACAATTACACAGCGAACACAGAATTGTTGATGCGATATGGTCGATAGCTGATGAGAGAAACCGCGGATTTAATATACCTGTACTGTATGCTCTATATCATACGTGTTGTAGGTAAACGTAAAAGGGAAAAGATCATTCAAATTGGGCACCTGTTGTAGTATTATTTGTTGTTAGTGAAAAGTACTATCACCTACTACTACTTCAGCGGCTACTGCTAGTATTTCAACGGGCACGAACCACGTGACTCACTGATGATCTATTCAAATCCCCTACATGTCTATCGCCTTCTAATGGTTTCAAGGGCATGAAATATTAAATAGTCTCTTTATCTGCCGTGTAATTTTAGAATAAGGTAATTAGTTTGACCCTTAACTCGCACTTGATCGGCGTGACAAAGTAATTCTCATTCTAAGAGTCAACTTGTGTTCAGTGGTAGAATGATTAATCGGTGACGATGATGCTGGTGAGGGATTAAGTTCACATGTAATACACTGTTTCATTACTTTTTAAAAATTTCTGTTTTTTTCTTGGTCAGCGTAACAGGCTTTTAGTATAATTGATGCATGATAATGATAAATATCTCATGACTGTGAATTATTTTACGTGAGGCGATTTCTTTAGACATTCTAATTTTATTGAATGCACATACGATAATGTTTTGACGTGTGTTTATTTATAGTTCTATTTACATGTTGTATCATGATTATTAAAGGCGATGTTTGTTGGCTGGTTATCTCAAATATGATTTCAGTGTTTGTTTTGATTTTTTTTTTCGGAGAAACTTAGAAATATGATATGTGCAGGTTTCCTCCAGATCTTTGAGCGTTATGTTTAATCTTTTGCTAGTGTTTTGGACCCCGACCACCGAAATGGGAGATTGAAATCTAAGACAATAGAAAATACTGCTTTCAATTGCTTTATGGCAAAATAAGTGCAATTGTTGGTCTTATACGGTCAAAACTTGATTATAAGGGCTGCATCAACGTCTTTCTTTCTTTATTTCTTTCTTAAGATATCTTACTTAATGATTAGAGATGGGTTGATGAAACATAAAGGAAATGCCATGTTTTTGGTACTAAAAACTATTCATATATAAAGAAAGAAAACACGTGTCATCCCCGGGATTTGTCTGCTTAATATAGACGAACATTTGCGCTCATTTGTCTTATTAATGGTCACTCGCCTTGATGTCTGTCCGTCTCGTCGCGATAACTTCATTCGTGTTTTGACATTAGGTTAATGCCGAGAATGAAATATAATATTTACCTACTTGTAGTTCCGTATGAATTTAAAATTAAATGCAATCACTAAATAATAAATATACATAATTATATGAAGATTTCGAGTTTCTACGATGATTTGTAACTGACCTAAATCGTTTTGCATAACAATCTATTGATATAGTGATATAATAACAAATTATAAAGCAAATTTATTAAGCAGCAAAGAATGAAAGCCACTTGAGTGCTCACCACTCCTTTAATATTACATAGAACCTAGCAATATAGTTTGGTCGTCTGAAATTTTGTACCTTTCTACATACATACCTACAATGATTTGCTTCCATCGATGGTGACAATGTATCTATTAAACATCCAATGTACTAAATGCTTTTAAGGAAAAGATCAAAACGCCGGTGGGACAATTTTAATAGCATCAATAAATTGCTCTTTGACGGCATCCGCATGCAACATGTGACCGATTTTAGTGAAATGACCGCATCACGAGCCACTTCCTACCTCAGCTCGGCTCATTAGCGGAACGCATGGTGTTAGTAGTGCAATTCACGGCGTCTCGCGTTGGATGTTATTCAGTGTGACACATACGTATGTGACACTTATAATTGCACTCCAGCGCCAATTATGATAATAGAATGTTACATCACACTAGTAATCAACAAAAGGATAGACAGAGGAGTTTAGTATACTCCCACGTTTCACTAGTTCGCCATTCACCGGGCTCAGACCCAAACTACGAGCCAATACTGGAAATTTCTACTATAAAATTTAGATATTTTAAAACAGAAAAATCTTATAGTACCCGACTCGGATATCGAACCCGAGACCTGTCGATCAAGAGAGGCGCTTTCAACCACTACTAATGAGGCAGTCAAGCGTGCTCGAGCAGCCGTACTGGACTATGGTGATCAGATAGCTGATAAACATAGGTACCTACATGTTAAAATGTCAAAGAATTTACCCAATGTAGATAATTATTACAACCAAATACAAATATACGTGGTCATCACACAAACGTTGGTTTAAGGTAGAACTCGAACTCAGAACCCCTGTTAGAGGTCATGGTCACTTGACAGTTGGAATTAGGTCAGTCAGTCAATGTGCATGGATAACCGCCGGAAACTTCAATGACATAGAACATTAAAGTAACGAATGTTTGTAAATCTGGCAATATTCATATGTTATAAATACTTATAATTTTATATAAATATAATTTCTGTGCTAACAAATTCCATAATGAAATTAATAAAATATTATGGCTATACTTTAATCATGTTCCACAATTACGAACGACTTGCTCGTTAAAAATTTATAGCTGCTGCAAATAGCTAATATCCAAAGCAAGGCAGTGTCGTAAAGAATAGTACGAAACCAATCGTGTACGTAAATATTCGTGCAGGATTGGGTACGTTTATATTCGAGGAGATATTTTTAATTGCTATAAGGTGGGTAGATTGTATGGTGGCGCCCATATAGCGCTGCTGTGCTTACTAGTCATTCGATTATCGGTTCTTACTCGTGTTAGACGTGTCGTTCTCGGCGAGTGAATAATGTATAGACTTTCTGGATTTTTGTGGATATTTATAAATGTGTCTTTATGTTAAAGCGCTCTCCTGATTTTATATTGGTTGAGAAATTGTTGTCAAATCTTGACGTAATATCATCATCATTATCATCGGCTATCTTTGCCACTGCTGGACAGTGGACATGGCCTCCCCCAAAAAGGGGGTTTATGACTGTGATCTCCACGCTGGGCATGCGAGTTGGAGATCGCAGGGCAAAGCTTTTCGCACCGCCGTCGCTGCTGCCCGTCGGCGGCCAGGACCTTTAGCCGTACCTATTTAGGCTGCGCTATACCGCAATCAGCCGATCGCCAAATCCTCAGCTGTTATAGCAGGGTGTACCACGTGCAGGTGAGGTTGGCTTGGGCTCTGAGATGGTGGTTGGAACTCCTTACACCCTTGACGTAATATATAAACACACAAAAGACATAAAAATCGTGTACGATCGAGAATAATAGAGTATGCTCCGAATGTTTCACAGATGTAAAAAATATTCAGGTGTGTCGATATCTTATCAAAAAAACAATTGTGTGACTTAACTGAAAATGCCATTTTAGTATAATTTTAATACAATTTAATACCCAATTGTACCGTGATCGCATTTAAAATAAGGAGGTGTGTAGGGTTGGATCGTAAAATGTCAGAAAATCATATTAATCGACGAGGCTATTTTTTGTTTCATTTATCAAGAGAAATGTAAACTTATAAACCTAAACGTATCTTCGTTCGAATAATAATATCCGGTACTTTACGTACAATTTTCTTTTCTAGAGGTGTTTACTTGTGCATACATAGTGGTAAAGAATTTAGCCTCTCACTCTGGGGGTGCTGGATTCAAATCCATGACACGCACCTCTTTACAAAAAGTGCGTTTTAAATTCAAATATCACTTACTAACGGTGAAGGAAAACATCGTGGGGAAACCTGCACCTCTTAGAAGTTATAAAAAGAAAATTCTAAGGTGTGTGAAGTCTGCCAACCCGCACTTGACCAGCGTGGTAGACAATGGCCTTAACCTTCTCTATATAAGAGGAGACCCATATTCCAACAGTGGAATGATAAAAGGGTCGATTATTATCTTAAAATTTTGTTCTGTAAAAGCATTACATTCTTATGTTCCATATTGATGAAAGGTAGAAACATTTGTTATCAACAACCCCATTAACCCATTTACTTCAAAATAATGGTAATATTTATCAGAATTACGATATTTTACGACATTAGTATTGCCGTTTTTCATAACCTTGAGAATTTTTTAAGTGTACTGACGTCATAAAAGCCTCAAGCCCGTAATCGCAGAAATGGCTTGTTTACGGTGAGCAAAAAATCCAGGCTAATTTCCATTGAATGCTGGCCACGGTTATTACGAAATGTGAAAGCCATAACAGGGGAACTATTAACTTGTAAATGCATTTGAATATGTGCCTTTAATTAAAACGTTACATTTTCCGTCAATTGCGTTCGTTCTGTATTCAGGTAAAGTGGTCTTATAGTGTGTCGAACTTCCATATTAGTTGATGAAATATTTTTTGTTAAAAATTACTTAGTTTGGCGTACAATATGTATGAACATTTTGATACTGTTGTGAATATTTTCTTTAATATTCATACAAGCGAATTATATGAGAGAACTTAATTTATGTAAACTTCACAGATTTTTATTATTTTGTTATATCGTTGTTGGGCCATCAGTATTTTAACCATTTTTATTCGTTTTTCATATTAGTTGTCAAAATCCCCTGATGCGATTGCAGATTGCAAGCGATTTTTAAAATCAAGCAATCTCAGGTGCAATTGGATAGGAGACTCTGATTGGTGAGCTTTTTCGTATTTCTTAGGGTACTTTAAGTTGTGGATTTTCATTGACGTCGTTAAGTTACCATCGTTAATAAATAATTAATTCGCTACAGCCACAAGAGACATGATCGAAAATCGACTTGCCTATATGTGCCGTAATCATGAACTCTAACTCGGCAAGTTTTAATGAAAGCTTGTTAAAAAAATAACATGAACCGAAACGGATGACTATAATGATCAATATTTCGAAGTTCTCGACCCAAAATACTCGACGTATATCTCTGATTGGGGTGAAAACATTCCGGCAATCAGTCGTCATTACTTCATATAAAACGAATGTCGGTTGATCCGGTGTATCTTGTCACGTTATTAATTAGGCATCTCTGACGTGTAACTACCACGACAGTTTTACCTCGTATGCTTGATACGTCAAGCACCTATTTCTATTTATCCTTTTTCACACCATTAGAAGTTTTATGGTATAAAAAGCGGTATTTTAATGTTAACAGACATTATGATCAAGGTAATAATTTCTGAAGGAGTTACCATCTGTCATTCTGTCCGCTAATCCATGGCCAGCATCGCAGACTACGGTCTTAACCCGCTCAATATGAGAGTAGACCCATATTTCAACAGTGGAATGATGTAAGGGTCGAAAGAAAAAATATTGACAACTGTGATGACTCCATGCTCTACAGCCGACCTTCGAGGTATGATTAACCAGAAGTCGATGGCTAAACATGGCTGTCAAAACAAATGATGCCGTGGCCTATTATTGGGATTTGTCTCTTTTTACAATCCGTTGACGCAGTGAAGCTCGCAATATGACAGTATATATCTATGATTAAGGTAACTTGCGGTAAAATATATTGACAACGGTATTAAGATCGAGTAAATTTATGAAGTTTCCGCTCATCATATCAAACTGTTTGATCCACCGGTCAAGGTTTTTCTATCTATTTCCGTACACGTACATATAACAAAGTTTCCCGGTTTGCTATGAAAGTTCTTATACAGAAATACTGTACATAATGTATGATAGTAAGTATATTCAACCAAAAACTGGGTCGGTAACTATATCAGTGTACGTAATTCGAGAGCATTGAATTATGAATATGTGACATAATGACAGCTTTTACAGAATAATTCGCAAATATCAACTATAACAAATCTTACATATAGAAAACCCACTCTGAACGAATAGGTAATGTAACATCATGCTGCAAATTTAAAGTAGGGTACTAGTTTAAATAACATAGAACAAAATAAACAATTATTGGAGATAAATTTTTCAGCTGTACCATTTGGGATAAAACTAAGTGTAGAATAAGATTGGTATGAAAAATAATTTCTACAATGATTACAAGTTTTGATATAATTTTGATAATCCTATGGGCTATGAGAAGCAACTTTGGTTCTCTGAAGTGGCAGTGGGTTGGTCATACCTGTCGCAGAACCGATAGCGATACCGATAGATTGCGAATTGGCAAATGTACAGTAGGACGCCCTCCAGCTAGGTGCAGTGACGATATACGCAAAGCGGGTGGCAGCGGTTGGATGCGAAGAGCTGAAGATCGTGCTCAGTGGCATGCCATTGGAGTGCCTACGTCCAGCAGTGGGCGGGAGTAGGCTGATAATGATGATGATGATAATAAAATTTTGTGAAATGTAACACAAATGTAAGCTCAAGGAGAATTTGTAAACATGTCTAATATTAGACGCAGTAAATCAGTTGAATTCCATTGAATTGAACACCCTATCCCATTAATGTGAGAGTCTTTGAAACGTAATTCCATTCCACGGTCGTGTTCTTGTACAGATCAAAATAAATCCTTCATCCGCTATCTGCCGAACACGGCAACGAATATCTCCACTTGAATACCTGAACCGTGCAAAGGTTGGGGTTCTATTATTGGACCACTCGCGGATGGCGTGTGATTTATATGCGGCCGTCTTAAATTCATTACTTCAGATCGATCAGTCTGGTAACGGTAGGAAAATTTCAGGACCTGCCCGTGGCGTCATTCTATGTGTTTTTACCCGGTATATGTTTCATCTTATACTGAAGCACTAATTTTGGCTTCGTATTATTCTGTGCGTGAATTCATGTAAAAATCTAGAACGTAAAGATTTCTATAGGAGAATATTTTTTAAACTGTAGCTTTTTTAAAATGTAGCCATAAATATTTTCCAATTATCGTTTGCTATATTGCTTATTATTTTTATAGATAAATATTTTTTTCATTAATAATCATCATAAATAAATTCTGTTTTGTTATCTATAATTATGTTATCAACGGAGGCCCAGGAAAAGGAAAAATTCTGCCCGAGATGGCAATAAAATTCATTCATTTAATTCAATTGGCTTGGCAACGAGAGGAAAATTTCAATGCTGATTAGTCCCCGCTGGTGATGTCACGACGGACGGAGCACGTGTTCCGCTGGTTGTCGAATTTAACTACGTCATCCAGTTCTGTATTGTCTCTGAAATGGGTCAGCATTTATTTAGAATTAATGGGCTATGTGCACTAACTCTTGAGTGGTGTGGAATATGACTCTTTCAAGAATGCTATAACGGTTATTGTTTCTTGGATATTGTGTTTACTCGTTTATGCGCTAGCTAAAATTGTTGGACGCCTTAACCGGGCTGGTGTATTGTTTCTGTCCTAATCGTTTTTATGTTTCCTTGCAATATAATATGGATGCCAATTTTTGTAAGAAGTTAAGTGTGTTTTAGGTCATCGGGATTTTTGACTGGTTAACTGTTGCCAAAAACGTGAATTAAATTGGAGCTGGAATGTTGAAAAAAATTTTTGCAGCGGTGCGGGTATAATTGTAGTAAATCTGGTTATAATTTGTAAATGCGAATCATTGTGTGACTTTATGGATTTAGGATTTAGATATTTCTATTCATATTATTGAATATGAAAACTGGTTTAACATTTCCTTATATATAAGCATTTACTTGAAATAGCGCCCTGTAATAGTCACCAATAGCATTAATAGCATTAGTAACACAATAAGATGACCATTAGCACGTGGAACGCCCGACGTCCGCAATCCGTTTCCAGCGATAGATCGAGATTTATTTACGGCTGTCGAACTCATTAATTTGGTCCAATTGACGTTGTCCGCTCTCGTGGAATAACAGGTAGCTCATTCCGACGGAAATATCATAACAGCCAACTGTTCAAAATATAATATGTAGTCATGCATATCGATGAATTTTTGTTTGATTGAAATTTTATGTTTAGAGTTCTATCAGTCAAATTGGTATCAATCAAATCAAACCCATGTGGTTTATTAACATTGACTAGAAATATGGTTTCTATAGAAATGTTTGTACGATCTCTTAGATTGCCGAAGTCCTGTCGATGTTCCATGATGTTCCATTGCTAGAACTATTGCACGTACACGATGGAAATGTACAACAGAATTTACTAGTTATAATGCTGGTAGCTGTTATGTGGTTGCTGTTGAAAAATGTTGTTTTGCGTATGATCAATTCTCCTGAATTAGAGGGCAGGTACAGAGTACTCGTGGCCTTCTACTAGATTGTTAAAAAAATATTGTTCCTATATAGGTTGACCACTAACTTTCCACAAGGCCGCGTAGGTGCAGTATAAAAGATGAAGTTCTAGTTATTTTAACAATTGACGTTATATTCTCTTATAAGATAAAGGTTTCAGTGAGATTTAAACGAATTAATATTATCAAAAGAATTGCAACTGTGAGGTAAATTTGTAATCATAACGTAAAATTCGTAACGTTTACCGTATAAAATATGGCGCTTAAAGTATATTTAACAAATGTTTTTCGCTGTTTTTGTTTTGGTCTTCCTGAAATAGAAATAGTGAACTGTGCCACTTTCCGGCCATCAATAATTTTCAGTGACAATTTGACATCAGAAAGTTACAAAACTGGATCGCGTGGCAAGTTTGCTACTACGGTCGATGTCTAGACGAGCTTTTACCGAAATGGATTCTGCCTATTCTTATTCGGTTCGAGAATAAACAATCGGACGGCCTTGGATATCATCTCTGGTTTCAGTCACATCAGATAAGCAAACGTACATTTAATACGTCATAGTTTTGCTAAAATATATAAACAGGCCCATTACTGGAAAAATGTACAGTTTGGCTAAAATATATAAACAGACCCATGTCTGGCAAAATTTCGACTTTAATATGCTGTGTTAGGAATTTGATGGATGTGTTGACAAACGTCTTCAGGTTCGTGAAAAGTAATTTAGCATTAAAGCACTACTATCGTCTAAAGCTATCCAAGTAAGTAAGCAAATCTAAGCAGTTACGTTTAAGTTCTATCTTTGCTCGGATGTACTTTTGTTTGCTCTCACTCTTTCATCGAAATGTGTTATTTCATGGAATACCGGTCTGTAAAGTGTGATATTTTAATTACTTTTCTTTTACTGGGTTTGGGCCATCCTTTTTTATTCGATAACCATTGTCACCAGATTGAAAAAAAACACCTTTCTTCTTAATTTATCCATCGCTTAGCCCAAGCGACTGGCCCGAAAGAAAGAGGCCAAAGAAAGGCGACTGAACCATTAGAGATGATAACAAACATAAGCGTACACTAAAATAAATGGGTTCGATTTACTGGAATAGGGACAGAAAATAGACTATTAAACAATTCAGAGCTGTCTCGTTGTAGATTCGTCTCGTCTCGTCGCGTGTCTGCCATGAACGAATATTTTATTCATATACATAGATATTTCGGTACACGCACGGCATTGTTACCACAAGGCCCACAATAACAATATTTTTATTGAAATATTCTATATACCACAATGTATACATATATTGGTAGAGCGATATCGCCTAAACTCTATTCTTATTCTTTCGTTTATTGGTTATTCCCTCGGCAGTAATGTACATAAATAGATATTTATGTCAAGCATTATTGAATTCGATGATGTTGAGAAAGACATTGTATAGAAAAAGGTGGTTTTAAAAGTAAGTGGAATCCTAAATTGATGGCGAGCAATGAAAACATAATGTGTAGGATTGTAGTATGTATCAATCAGTTTAAATGACATGAGCAATAAGAGTATGTAAGGGGTCATGCCTGAGCATGTATGGAGAGACAAAATTTGATGTTCGAAATAATGGACCTCGAATAAAATTTCTAAGACAACATGTAAACATTGGTGATTTTAAGGAATCGGAAATTCGATTTTATTAGCCCTGTACGTATTGTACTCGTATATATTTTAGGTGAATATTACTTTGAACATGGACCATTCTAAAACATTTAGTAGGTATACCACTAAATGTGTTTTAAATTTCAAAACAGTGAAACTGTGATAGACATCAATTCACCCATCGACGCGAAACGCGAATTGCAAACTAACAGATAGATGTCATTGAACCCTACGTATTATTTTACTATTTGACATTGACAGACGGGCCGGCTGACACTTTGACGTTTACTTTTGTGTGTTGCTAGTCTGCTATCAGCTATTCAAATAAATTATTCGTGGTAAAACATTCTTATAAATTATAAATAGCCTTATTTAATACTAGTAAGGTATTCTTGTACCTGAATCTTTATAAAATATGTTCCTTGGTATGTCGTTGGCATAACACTTAAAATGGTATAATTTGATATTAACAGATATTTCTTTTTTAATATTAAAAAAAGTCTTTTAAAATGTGCATGTGTACAGAAAGATTGTATATGTAGTTGAGTTAGGTACTATTTTAGGTGGGTCCAAATGAGATGTGTCGCTGCGCCGTTCGCGTCGTCGCTCGCTCTCCTGCTAATGTCTTGTGAAATCCTACACGATGCTAGTTCCGCGGGACGCTCCACTGCCTTCCGCTTTGTACCTCGAACTGAAATCGTATTGCTCGTTTTCATGCTTACGTAAGGCCATGCTAGACTAAAACGTCTGTAGACTGACGAATATAATATGTTATTTATTGAAATGATTCTAATGTCTAGTCCGTTGTAGTGGTGGTTGGAACTTGTTGATTCGATTAACACCCAGAAGAGAAATTGTGTGTTAGACAAAATTCTTTGTTTTGATGTACATGTGGGAATTTGTTGAAAGTTTCAGTTGCTTAGTTATCATAAACATTAGGTAGGCTCTACGTAGTTTGGTATCAGATTACTGTGAAAGAATTGTCCCAAAAGTATCTGGTTTTGACATAAAATTCATGAGGAGAGATACTTAGGTGCTAAAGTAATAATAATACTATATTTATAATAACATGAAGCAAAATATGTTCTTGTCGCAATTAATACTATTTTAACCTTTTCAAATGTTACATTTCCCTTCCTTGTCGCTCTCACTATCTTAATTAACATAAAGCTAAAGTCGTCTTCTCCATTAAGAGAGTCATCACTTCACAAAGCTACTAATTTCACTTGTCACGGGAACTATTGATGAGTGAATCCCATTAAACACTCTGCGATCATCACATGTCGTGTTTATTTGTACAACTACCCTCGCGCTGCGCCGTGTTTACGTACACGTCCGCTATATTTGCGCTCCGATGGTGGCGCCACTGTCAATAGCTCAATGCAGGGATGTGAGTCGATTAATTCAGATCAACGGATTTGTTTATATTCGGTGGTTTTCATATTATTGCGTATTGGTTGGTTTATTCAACGAAAAAACCTTTATTTTTCTTTATAAAATCCGTTTTGTAACACAATGTACCTAATTTTGAAATATGCTATCATCATCATCAAATAAATATGTACATCTTTCGTGAAAATATCAGCTACATATTAAAATTCTGTATTTAGAATAGCTTTCTATAAGCCTTTATATTTTATGGACAAAAATACAATTTCCGTCCAAGTGTGCACTACGTGTAAGAAAGATCACTTCTGTCATTGTGAATTGATTTGTTATACACTCTTTCTTTAAAACACGCCCTGAAATATTTAACTAATAAACTAGCAATGAGAGTCAAGTACCGGCCGGCTGAAGGCGTCCAGCGCTCACCTCGTGATGCAGCCCACGTGTCCGCCACTCGACTTCGATATGATACACACGCTCACATAGTACATATATAAATAGTAATTTATTTATAATGTTCATTAAAAACGCTGTGTTCCTCTTAATGTTAGTGCTATTAGTGCCATACGAAATAGGCTGAGAGCACAGAGTACCAAATATTTTTGCAAATTTGAGATGCCTCTTCTACATTCATCATATTCTTTATAGACGCGAGCCAGTTTCGTAGACTTATGACGTCGTTAATCTGATCTAATTCGTCAAAATTTATAAGGACTCCTTGAACATATTAAATTATTACTCAAATGAGAAATAGAACACCGTGACTAATGGTCATGGTCATCTCTTGGAGTGGATGATTTGTAAAGAACATGATGATGCAAAAAACTGATCATGTAAGAGACAGTTTCTAAGGTGTGTGAAGTCTGCCAACCCGCACTTGGCCAGCGTGGCAGACTATGGCCTTAACCCTCTCAATATGA
>DWMG01000437.1:0-19749 GCA_018244855.1 Elbella merops
CCAGGGTTCAAATTCTATCCTATCTCTTTACAAAAAATTGTGCATTTTGAGATTAAATATCTGAAAATCGCACGTCTTGGAATCCTCAATCATGTTCTCTACGGCGTGTGAAATCTATCAACGCCCTACTGGCCTGCATGGCAGACTATAATCTTAACTTTTACCATTCTGAGAGGAGACTCGTAACCAACGATGGAAAATTTAAGGGATTCATTATGATAACCAAAAGAAAAAATTAAGCCCGAACACGTAACTTTTAGAAAATTCCGCTTTCCAAGACGTTTGAAATGTTTATATGTAGTTTGCATGTGAAACAAAAGAAACGAGCTTGAAATTTTTACATAAACAAACCTGGTGAGAGCAATCAACATCAGCCTAAACACAAGATAATAATGAAAGCAGTAGCAGAAGCAGAAGTATACTTATGACATTCCACATAGAATTCGATACAAATGAACAAAAACAAACATCGGATGAATATTAAAACTGAAACTAATCAAACTCCATATCAAACTTAGCGAACAACTATTGAATTTTCATTTAGAAAATAACACATGGAAGCAAGGCATAATGAAGAAATTAAGATTTCCAAACGGATAAAGTGTAAATTATCGACGATAAATCTCGATATCAACGAGTTCGTACGCGTGTATATTGAATTAAAAGATAAGAATTGAATCGAAAAGCTTTCGCACGGAGCGATTAATATAACTGTTTGACCCGACGTTGCGTGCAGTGCGACGACCTCAGTAATAAAGATAACACCGAAAACCTCTCGCATGTTTCGTTCATGTAAAACACAATACATAAAATTACCAGAAGGTTATGTTAATGTGACATTAATACTTGGGGACACACATTTTTGTATTCAATCTCGTGGTGCAATACGGCGGTCCGCTCATTATATGTCCATATATCTGCGTACGACCTTGGGTATGTCTGATCGGGAAATATATTCGTAGATGATGTACATTAGTCCATTGTTATATTGTAGTCAAATTTACATAAGCGTCAGCAACGCCCTGTCAATGACGACAGTGCCTCCATCTAGGCGATAGTGGTGACAACTGGGCGACAGTGCTGCCATTTGTTCAATAACAATGGTGTTCTACCCACAAGTCGTAAATAAACCAAGCAACACGTGATGCAGTGGTCGGTGATGTCTCCATTGTTGTACATTTAAAGGAAGTTATCCGTGCCCGGTGTATGGCAATAGACTCACCTATTCCATTGTGAGACGTAAACGTGACTGATGAAACCTGGCATTGCACTGCACTCCTTTGCCTATTCCTTCGGGGATTACAGGCGAGATATTACGTTTCATATATGTAAGTTATCAATATAAATGATGTGTGGTTCGTATTAGCATTTTCAACGAACACACGATAGTTCATTAGCCTTATTTTAGTCCATAAAGCAATAACATCTCACTCTCGCCGGCTCACCACTGAAAATGATTTACGAGTGGAGCCCCTCTCAAAACGGCCATCATCATTTCCCACCTCACTAAATATGCACGCTCGAACGCGGCAATAAACGAAAAACCATTAAAATATACATGAACTTCTTAATTATGTACACGTTAATTAATTAATCAATTAATTAACTATGTGACGAAGTTGTTCAATTAACGGCAGATTAAAAAATAACTGACAGAATGATAATTAACATGTATACAGGAAAAAGAATCTTGTTTTCGGTACAATAATACGTACAAATGTTTACGACTCGACCATATTAATAATCATTGTGTTATCCATAAATTTTAAAGCTAATAAAAGTATTGAAGGAATGACCGAATTTTATTCCGCACAAAACGCCAAAGCGTCGCCCAGTCGTTAACAAGGTTTAATATTCTGAAGGTCCGTATAGATCCCACTAAATTTTATATCACTAAAATTTATCCCATGCGACATCACGGTCAAAACTGTGTCCTTTTTGATAATGAGAATATGATCGAATATAAGATAATGACACGATCCGTTTTAGGTGTACCGATTTTTCTTAATTTTATTACATACATATCTTCACGGAAGATCCCTTACGGTGTAGGCAGAGAGCACGGAGTGCCAAATATTAATTAATTCAATTATTTGATTCAATTATTTTAAACTCAATTTTATTGCTAACATTTACGTGTAGACTGTATGTGATAATAATAATACATATTTAATAATCTAACACGCGCCTGTAATTATGAACAAGTAGGCAGAGAAGTTTAGTGCACTCCCACATCTCACCGGTTATGTTTACGTCCTATCTGTCTGCCATCCACAGACAAATGCAGACTCCGAGCCACTAGTACAAATTTCAAGTTACAAAAACCTACTGATATCCGACTCGGGGCTGGAACCCAGAACGTCCCGATAAACAGTCGCGTTAGCAGCCACTCAACCAACGAGGCAATCATATATATATATTCATATATTTATTTTAATAACGGTAAAAAGCGAAACATCATAATGTTGTAAATCAAAAATGAATTCCAACCAAATATCTTAATTTGCATCGCCTCAGGCCAACCGGTGACACTAACGACTCACTAACGAAAACAACGAAATGGAACTATCAGTTTCGACATCCGAAAAAGAGTCGTTATAAAAACATATGTTATTAAATACGTTTTTACAAACATTAATCATATTTCCATGAACATTAATATCTTCATTACATAAATATATATTTATTATTTTAATTTCCAAAATTCATTATCGTTCCGTGTAACGGCAACTAAAAAATTGTGTGATATTTTGCATGCCTTGTAACACTCCTAAACGTTATCTAATACTTTTTAAATCTATTTATTGTAATATTCCCATTCTAAGAAGAAAACCATGTCAAACAGTAAACTGGAGAAGGCTAGTGACGATTTACGAATGATTTCTGCTACCATATTTTTACAAGGATTTTCGTCAACTGTCTAAAACTGGATACAGATTTTTCAAACTATTACAAATGTTAAACTCCCTCGAGCCCTTTAAACAAATGTTGCGCCATATCAATTACATGTAATAATTAATTAAGAGTTATCGACAACACGCTGTTACCACATCATACACAGAAGTTCGGGTCACCATTAAACGTCTCACAAACAACGTTTAAACCGAACATTAATCGATTGGTTGTTTATTTACTTTGGAATGCAATAAAATAATCACACCGCGTTGCCACTTAATCACCGGGTGATGTCTTATTTAGTGGGAGCTAATGAGGAGCGTAGATCACATTCGGTAATGGTGACAAGCGTGGATTTATCAAACACTTTCAATCCACAACTTATGCGCGTCGATTAAGGTATTCGTGTTGACATAATGGCCGGGCAAACTGTGTTAAACGGCAGTATTTTTCTTCGCCCATTGAAACTTGCTGCCGAATAGATCGAAATGACATCGGACCACGGGTGGTGTTTCAAATCGTTAAATCTAAAATTCCAAAGCGAAGAAAAATAACACGGGTATAAGCCAACGACAAAGAAAAAGAAACCTTACACAGGAAGTGTACATATACGAGTTCTCATGATGATTATGTATTCGCTAATTATAAAGACAAAATATACAAAGTAATGTACACGTGAATAAGCGCTGTCATGAATAATGTCGATCTTCAAATATCCGCAGCAATAATGAGCACAGCGTTATTCATGTCTCGCGATGACGAAACGCGAACAGCGAACCATATTGTGGTTGACGACACGACATCAACATGTGGATAGCGGATTTAAAACAGCGTACAAGTGTTGCTTCGCAGGCCCTAATGGGTGACAAGCATGAAAGGTCGGTGCTCATTTGCCCAAACAGAAGACCTGAATTTTAGTCTTGCGATCGACATTTTATTACTGGATTTTATATCGACGCTAAAAATGAAGAAAATATCAAATACATTATGGAAACTTGTCGATACATTTGAGTAAAATTCTTATACAAAGAAATAACAGAACATTTATAATATAAACAAAAAAGACAGAAGATAAAATTGAGTATATTTCTAATCAAAATAGAAAGAAATTTAAACTAGTTATACTAAACAATACATTTTACCCATTGAGGTGTTTAAGAGAAATTTCCAGTAAAATTGTTACTAAAAAAACAATCTTATTTACTCTGTACTTAGCCTCATATCGTGCGTAAAGAACATTATTGTAGCGGAGGTGCAATCGCATCCACACTCTCCTTACACGCAAATCAAACCACTGCACATTGTATGTTAAATGGTGCGCAATTAAAAGGAACGACAGTTAATAAACACATTACAGCGCGATATTAGGCACTCACATCTAACACGAGTGAGAGACACGAACGTGGGAACGGACGGAGAAAGACATTGAAAAAGGCACAATCAGAACGTTAAATGTTCTTTCATATCAACAACATCAGTGTGGCTCACAAGTGCTAAACAGAACAGTAAATGGAGTAAAAAATGCAGTATCGTTAGAACTGAGCGGATTTATTACAAAAATTAATGACAAACGGTGCAGTAGAAACAAAAAGTATCGAAATCCTCTGAAACACACTGATCAATCATAACAAAGCAAGGTAATAAAAAACTACGTACAGAGCCAACGTTGGTCGTTACCGACGCATAAAATACCAAATACCATAACGAAGAAGCACTAAACCGAGCGAGCATTGAGCGCCGTCGCACAATGAATAGATGCTTTTATGAAAATATCAATAATAGCACTGAAGGTAGTTTAGTGCGCTATTAATGCACGGCGCGCTTGCAGACAAATTCAATTGACAGCAGCCTCCGCCGTAGCTCCGGGTTGTCCCTCGTTACCCAGCTATTTACACTGCTATTGGAAATAAAATTGAGCGGCGAGATTGCATGGGAACTCTCAAAGGGTGCGATCGAATCTTTACGATCCGATTTTATTATTGTCATCGACACTTGTCGGCTCGATAATGCCGCGTTAAGCCGTGATAGAATGGCTTCATGGCGCATAAAGGATAAAAATGTTAGTCACCTACAGAGACGCTCTACAAACTGTATTTACTGTTACACAAAACCATGTCGCGTACGTGCGCTCCGTACGGGCTCCGGGCAATACGTTTTACAAGATGCGTCCTAGTGGCGTTATCACAAAATATGATAGATCGGCGGCTGGTGCGCGACGCTCTCCCACGCGGCACAACTGTGATTAATTATAATTCGAATTTTATTCAAAGTGAACAGCGGACAAACTACGATACCAATCAATAAACGGTTCCATACCGACGACGGTGCCCGACATGATACCACAATTTACTGTTGTCGATAGCGCGTATGAAGACGTCAAAGCCGTTGGAACGCGCTCAGATAGAAAGCACCAGAACAATAGTAGCAACATTTTCATTGTGATACGAATCCCATGTAACAATAGTATAAAGCAGACGTGATTCAATCTGAACCGTGGACTGTGCATTTGCGCTCTTTTAATTGACCATTTCGACATTGGGAATGGAAATGTCACTTTGTAATACAAAATGATGTAGTGTTTAAGACGAAAACGAATGAACACAACAAAACACAATGGAACCCAACATTACAACATACCAACACGAACTGATGTCAAACATTGTGAGATACTAAATTGCGCAACAGGATTATTGTTCAATAAACACATTTGTATACACAAAATGTTGTATGTTTTGATCATTAGTATCCGGTATTAGGGCCCTCCAAGTACCGGCTCACACTGCGTAAGAAATAGGTGCTCATTTGACAATATCGCCGCTAGGAGTTCGGTTCTCATCCTCGCTCGATAAATTCAAATAGCTAAATGAGGACTTCATTATCTTACCAGACAAGTATTTATAAGAGAATGTTGTTTTTAAGTTCTTTTATAATCAAGCATTGGAAGATTTCAATAAAGAGAATTTTAATTACGCAAATGAATATTAATAAAATAGATACCAGCGTACATGTATGAAGAAAGTGATGAACATAGCGCGTCATTTTTCTAAGGATAGAGATATTTGGCAAACTGCGATCTCTACCTAACCTGTGAGGGATCGATAAAATGTGATAATAATTATTATTAATTGGTCAGTAAACATAAATAAATAAAACTGACACTATTAATTGCTATCAATAACTTTGACATTAATTTAATAATCCTAACTACATTTCGATTTTCACACACAGATTTAAACCCTTAAATACTTGTACTCTCGGCGTCAATAGATGCGACTCAAAAGAAGTTTTCACATCCCAGCCTCCAGGGTACAATGTCGTCGACGTAGCATGGGATAAAGGCTGCGCTGGTACACGATTCCCGCGCGTGTGACAGTAATCACGTCCTTATAACCGCATAAATCATACAGACGAGCACACAAGCGCCACAAAGATAGAGGCGACACGCATCCCCGTCTCGGATAATAAATAACGACCAGTTCTCTCTTTCAAAGAGAGGCCGAGGAGCAATAAGTCGTACGGGTCAAAGGTGAGGTGAATAAAAAACGGCCGACAATTAAATAGCGTTCTTGAAGGTTAATGAGCACAATAAATATGTTGTCGGCACCGCAGCTGCGGACAAACAAATGCATAGCCCGTCACACCTGAGGAGGGTACGCGTGGTCGCGGAGAGGCAGCCTGACTGGCAAGTCCATTGTCAGGACGGACCTCGCTTCCATTTGTCGAACCGGGACATTTATTTTGGTCATTGTCAACACCGTGACATTAATTTTTGTCACCGGTATTACAATGTTTGTATTAGATTTTGGAAGGATTTTTAATTAGTGCCAAATACTTTAGTAGTCGTCTACCTTGTGACGTCTGTTATTATAAAAAAAAAGTATGCCATTGAAAAGAACGGTATCATAAAATATATTCTTGGTTCGTTGTCCATGAAAATTGTTACAATATGAATAACTATTATTCCTTAAATAATACTATTAATAAATTGATAATATATGAAGTATCATATATTAGCAATTTATTAAGTTAAATTAAAAGTAAATAAATTTGTTAATAATTAGAGTAATTTTCAGCAGAAATAAAAACTCGTCTGCAATATTTTCTAAAAATAACATGTCGGTGGATAAGAAGAGGAGTTCTACAAACTCGAAATTCACGTCCCAGTACATTCCCAATCAGTACACAGTACAGTACAGTCCCAGTACGTCCCATATAGCGTAACTGTATTACTAGACGGCGAACTTCTTTTATACTTATTTCTATATTTATTATAATATTGCATAATTAAAATGCAATATTATAATTTATTATAATATTGCATTTTAATTATCATCTATTAGAAGATTATATTTAATTAACTACAAATTAATATCGAAGCGTCGGCAAAACACACAACACATTCTGTTGGCGCTTTGCGTACGCCCTAACAACTTTCACGGCGATTACACGCGACTGCGCCAGACACAAGCGTACCTGCGTTTGATTTATAACAACGAGGGGACAGGGAAGCCGCGGGTGTGAATTCATTCGGCAAATTTTAACATCCCCGGCGCACTGGTGACCAACCAGCACGATCCCCTATACACTTAATAGCTTCTTATTTTAATAGCCTTGACCATATGAGGAAGATTTCACGTAATACTGGTCGAGTTAAGGAATCACAGCGGGAGGCGATCAGAGCTGGCGCCTCAGGTCGGCCGATGTGAAGTACCTTCGTGAGCTCTGCCTATTATCCGCCGCGACCTTTACGCGCCTTTTTTTGCTTTACCCATTATTATAGATCGTACGTGACCACACTGTTTAAGTAATGCCGCAGATGGCTCAATACAAATTTCTGAATACATAATCGATATATTTTGAGAGGTCCTATAATTTTGTCTGTTATTAATACGACTTCTATCTTGAGAATTGAGATTACTCAATCTAAACAAACCTAGTTTGCATAGCCTTAACTTTTAATCTGAGTATCGATTTCTTTAAACACATGCAATTTGACACACACATTAAAAAAAAACTTATGTATAATTTGTTTTCTAACGATTACTAGTGTAAATTTGGAGTAGACATTAGGTCAAATGATTGGCGATACAAATTGTATACGATTCGTCTAGAGAAGTATAAAACAATTTTAACCGTCCAACAATTATAACAATGTGTGCTTCAGTCTAAGTCTGTAAGCTTAAGTTTGCGAGCCAACAATTGTTTACGATAGTAGAGTATGATACTAAACCTCTACATTTTGAGTGAAAATCTGCCTTCAACAATAGAACGATAAAAGGATTAATGACATTCGTGTACTCGCCAATAAGAACTTTTCTGTGTAAGGTTAAAAACACGCCGGGGGTGGCGGTCTGTCATAGAACTACAGCTAAATTTGGATAGTTGCAAACATTTTGCAGAAATTAGTTAGGAACGATGATAAGAAAATATACGTACAAAAATGTTTTTTACGCCTATTTTGAGGAGTTAAGGAAAGAAAATTATTTACAAGGAAAATAATTCCTTTAATAGTTTTTAATATGATGCGCGTCTGGAGCTGCTTTCCAAATTTTCGTGTTGGTTGTATTTTATATCTTTAGATATACGAGATACAAGTTGCATTACATGTTTGAGAGCAAACGAGTTTTTAATAATAATGAGGAAGTCTGCACTGATAATTTAATTAACATGTGCATTGCGGCGACCGTCTTTAAATACACGAAAAAATGCATTACCACGGCCATCATTACATCTTTGTTGTGTTTCACGAAGTTCAGCTAAACACGCAGTGTGAATTAGGTAAAGCCTTTGAACGCTTAAAGGTTTATGGGCACCGTGTAACTAGTATTCCCTTGACGTTAAAGAACATTATTGCTTCCATCTGCAGTAAAACTATATCGTCGAACACACAAAATCAACAGGGACGTATTAACACTGTCCGGATGGTAGACGGCCGTGGGTGTTCTTAACCAGTCCCATTTTTGTGTTAGCGTGAAAGTTTAAAGACAGCGAGCGACCAAATAATTTATATAGCTCATAGCGCATTAATAACTATGCGAACAATGACGACATCCAATAAAATATAATGCAAAAGGATCTTTTACGTAGCGACTTATTGATGTCTCAAAATCTATCCATATAATTATCAAATCTACAGCGTGTACCTACACATTAATTTATTAACAATACATGGCCCAAAGTAATTTTTATGAGTAGAGAACAGTTAAGCAACAAACAAAAGATAAATCCCTACTATCTCGTATGTCCCTCTCGAAGCTACTCGTATACCGTTTAATCAACAATAACATAAAACTTTCAGTGACAGTATTTCAACCCTCATGATTATAAAATAAAAAACAAAATTACTGACGCATGTCGCAAACCGTATATATGAGGTAAATTATCAAACCTTGAACACTGATATAATGAGAAAGCCACATAAGCATAATTCAATAGCTACATTCTTAGCTACGTACGCATAATTTAATAGCCACATGTTTAAAACAAGGTAGTTCTTCGCAACCTACTTTTCGCACCTACGAGAGCCAACTGCGACGAGTGGGAAACGACACGAGTGTTACCAGTGTTTACATATTTGGCTCCCACGGTCACGTCCGCTACATCACCGCAGTCACAGTTGCCACATCCAGCTCGTAAAATGAAGCGAAAAGAATCAACCATAACATCCGAACATTATTAAAACACGATGACTTTACGGAAAACTATTAGCTGAACCTTCAATTACTTTACTTTTAAAAATAACACCCCACCTGATACCTGAAGAGAGAAGCAGAGGAAAGTAGTACACTCCCATGTTTCACCATTTACGTTTTGCGTTCCACTATAGAATAGGAGATGAGCCTATTATCATGCACCGGGCACAAATTCTTTAAATGATTTCATTTACCACTCGTTAAATCAATGGAATCATAAATGTCTGAATTCTATGGTGTGCAGGTTTCCTCACGATGTTTTCCTTCACCGTTAGCTAGTGATATTTAAATTTAAAAGGCACTTTTGTAAAGAGGTGCGCGCCTTGGATTTGAACCCAGCACTCGCGGAGTGAGAGGCTGAATTCTTAACCACTAGGCTATCACTGCATCTTTGAGAACCCGAATGCCGCTCGACGAAAGTTGATAAGCCGAATGCCGCTCGACGAAAGCTACCGTTTAAGCGACCGGTGAACAAGTTCGCTCGAGCGCTTCCTAAACCACAATTTAAATCAATAACATCAACACCACTAACAAATGATGGTGAAACAGGCTTCTTCAATGAAAACGCGACAAAAGAGTTTGAAGCAGATGCCGCTGGATTTATCAACCTGGAAGAAAGCGAGTACAATGCGATACGTGATATCGATAAATACTATTCGAAATCCATATAAAACATGTAACATTTTAATACAAAAACCAACCAAACTAAAATAGATCTAGTAATCATTAATAAAAACCAAATAACCACAAAGCAACAAACACGAAACACACGCGAGTGCCGAGTTGCACTTAAGTCCAAGCACACCGGTGGCTGGGCCGAGACGCCGCCCTCTGTCTTAGAAGACTTGAGCAAACAATACGAAGATACTGGACAAACAAATGTAAATGACCGAAATGTGAGCGTCATGTTTGGCATTCCCATAAAGCAACGTTAACACGTCATTAGAGGTAATGATGGCGTGATTACAGAGCCGGAGCAAGCTGAGCGATGGTCAGATGATTGCCTCCCTTACTGTGTGGTCTCGTGCGCCTGTATAAACAAACAAGAAACCTTCAATAGGACACGTGGCCAGAAATATCATTTAGGAAACTGTAACCTCTTTACACTTGTTCGAATCTATCGACGTTGTACGAGCCAGGTGAAAGTTTTTTTAAATGTTACAATGTATTAATTAAAACTACGGAGAATATGTTTAATATTATGGGACTTGTGATATAATGTATGCGTTAGTTCGACTAACAGGTTTACGAGACGGGAATCATTGAACGCATTTTTACATTCTCCAAAGGAAATGTTCTTTGCAATACAGATAGTAGATTCTAGATAGTAGACTTAATAGATTTTGTAGGATAGCCAACAAAAACAATTGTTACTGATAAAGACGTAGTATATTTAGTTACCATTAAATACCGTTTTGACTGTTACTGTAAAAACCACTACCAATAAAGCTCATTCATAAATTTTGGTATGTAATATTTTTTTTGTAAAAAAAAAAAGTCCTTACACCCATTCAGTAAATCATTGACAAGGAACAAATTCCGTAGACCGCGACGGCTGAAGATGATATCAGATCTGGCTTTATTTATCGCCGGTGTATCATCCGATCTGCGTTATTGATACGAGCTGGAGCTCAGACTACGATAAGGTACCAGTTACAACATCAATGATTTCGATCGACTTTAAAGGTAAACAATTTGTGTGTGTGTCATAGTGCTTCTGTGTGATTTTGTAGGTTGTATAAATAATAAGTGAGTTTACTGTTTTTTTTTAATAGAGATTTTCGTGCTTAGATTTTTCTGCCTACCTTGTATGAAACCAGGCGGGATAATGCAATAATAGTACAAACATGCATACCTATCTATTAATATGCATATATAATAATATCGCAGCTATTCTTGCCAGAATAAAAAAGCATAAGGGCGGTATATGGATGAAAGTAACGAAGCAATAAACGAAAACTCGAACAATAAACGATACAGCAGCAAGTTACATAAAATAAACGTTTCACTTGCATATATAATAAACAAAAGCTCGCCTATACTGCACGCAATGAAAACCGTAACGAATGAAAGTAACAATCAAGCCGAAATCACGCTAAGTACGAACGAACGGCCCTCAACGACTCCCTGGTGGTCCAACAACACACTGCGCTCGTAACAATATCATGCAGCAGAGTACCCTGCCACTGGGTCTTACGTATGTACATTGTTGAGCGGTGCCAATAATTCGTGTGTTACGGACCAAAGCACACATTACTATTACATTGTTGAAGTAAAATCTGTTACCTAGGACTAGTGGAAGATTAGTTTCAGACACAGTGCTTGTGCCTAAAACTAATGCTCAATCTATTAAATGTCATCTTTTAAAATACATTCCACGCTCGGTGCATGGTGTCCTAAATAATTAAATTATTGACTGGAGAAATTATAAAGATATAAATTCTTTTCTATCTTACAATTATTTACTCTTGGTTATTAGGTCTACAGTGACCAAGAATGGCAAATTAGGATAACGAAGCCAGTTTTGAAAGAAGTAGGATATGGAATAATTAATTTAACTTGAAAAAATTGCAATTTGAAATCAAGGTTTTAAAACGGCGATCACAGAAGTGCAGACTGTGCGCTAGGCACAATTCGTTTTGAAAGAAGTAAGATGATGAATTACGAGTTCTAACTTCAAATTGAAGAATCTCAATTTGGAGTAGCTTCGCGAAGTTTCCAGAACGCCAGTCGCAGAAGTGCAGAGTGTGCGCTAGGCACAATCAGTTAGCGCGTGCAACCAACAGCCATAACTGATTGAGCGGCGTATAAACCGCGCCACCCACACGCGCCCGTCATTCGCATTGTGCCAGCTATATCGTCTTCAACTGAGAGTCATATCTCCGAATTCCACTTGTACGATTATACAAGCCGTGTGTCGCCACGGATACATTTACAGTACACAATTACATTAGTGAGTAGGGTATCAGGACTAGTTTATCTAATACAAACAAGTTGTTCACGAAACTACTATGTTCAATATTGTAATATAGTTTTTTACCAAACCGTGCTTGGCCAGGGTGACAAACTATGACCTTAACCCTTTTCATTTTGGGGGGACACCCGTGTGATACAGTGGAATGTTATATAAAAGTCGATGATGACGATGGACGATGGATAGCCAAGTCGGCCGCGTGCGGTTACGCAGACTTAATGACATAATGTATCAAGTAACAAACCGTAAAATTTCGAAACAATCAATTTAAACCCCACACGTAGGTGACGCGCGTAATTACATGTTCAAATAAATCAAACTTAAAACTGTGTCAATAATAGACAACATGCGTAGACCTGCCTCCGTAATTCTCTCGTTACGCTCAATAAATTTTAATAACACTAATTGGATGACAATAGAAAGTTCAAACATACACATAATACTAGTTTAAAGCCCATAACAGTAACAATGATAATAATGATACATTTAAACGGTACGTAGAAGAAAGTTATGAGCTACGACTACAAATGGAAAACAGAGGAAATTGTAAGAGAATAAAAAGTAAGTATGGAATATAGAAAGAGAACGAAAGGATGGTTCGGATACAATTTTCCGGTGCAATAGACAATAACGGAATAAAATTCGCAATGCTACAGAATGCAAATTGGCAATCGACTGCATTTAATTAACAAGCGTGCAGCCAGTGCAGCGCTGTCACTGTCGGGCCTATCCGATGTATCAACCGTGCGACCGCCGACGCAGGCGCCATATCGATAATCTCACCAATTTATTGTCCGTCCTAATCATCATATATTAATTCCCAAAAGGCGGTTAAAGTCAAAAGCTACTTAACGTTAAGTAATCATAATCTCGAGAAAAAATTAAACTCATCACAAAAATGAGCTCATCAGTAACAATGATACAGTCAGACGACGGGGCGTTACCATTGTGACTATCATATCGTGAAATCGACGCTGACATCACCATAATAATTCCATTATACAACAAAAATATAAAAAAAAAACCAGAAAGACTCAAAACGATGACAACAACACAACAACCGCATGTACATATAGACGGAACGTGTTTGACGCAATCGCAGTACGAGACCGGGTACGGGCAAGACGAAATGATGTTTATACAAAGCATTATCACGTCAATAATACACACAGATCAAAAAGACAAAGCGATCCTAAAAGCTATTATGAAAACAAACATATTGTAAACGGGCGAATATAATGTATATACACCTCGCCCACTCGTTAACGGAAACGCAATCGATACAATGCTAATCTATTCCACATTATGACGGATTTTAGCACATTGACTCTAATCACCAATTATCACTAGCCATGAGAAAAACATATTCGGGACGTTTCGATGTAACTTCCGGAAGCAATTAACATCTGCCCAATTTCCCTGTGGTTTTAGTTAGAACAAAGATAATGCTTTTTAACTGAATATTTGCAAAATAAGTTACTTAACTCAATTTATTCAACTAAACCCTGTGTCATATGTGGTTTAATTATTAAAATCTGACACTAAAATTCCCATTCCTACAGACCTGTTCGAGGTCGATTGCAGCCCTCGATGGACGGTAGCAATCACTTGGGACTGCTGTTAGCACACTTGCTACTCTCTGCACTTTAAGAAAATAAAATACCAGTTATAACACGGCTCTCTCTATTGGGGTCTCTCTATTTATTTCTAAGTCGGTAAGTGGGGTATATAAAAATACATGTGACGGTAATGTTTAATTACCGCCACAACTAAGCCACAGATATTTTGAAGTTAAGTAGAAATTCTAAGTTATTTGATATTTAATTAAAATGTCTTTTAGTAGCGAGGTCTCAACATGACCTAGTTCTTCTTCAATATAAAAAGTGTGAATAGTGTCCATGAATCCACTGAACTAATTCGTAGCAAAATTAAGGAAACCTCTTTACAATATAATGAATATTCAACACGTAATATGTAAACTATTCCAATTCGTCCTTCGTGTGATCGAGTTGGGACTAGTTTTTAGTTTAGATTTTTTACGAGCATGTAACATTATATCATTACACGCCGATAAACGATAAGTGCAACGTATTGGAGCTTTCGCTGTTGTCGGCCCAATAAACTGGGCGTACGGTATCAGAGGACATTACTTGCTACCCAGTGTTCCCAAGCATGTCATGCCGTTTTATGACTTTTTTATTCCGCCTCGTAGCCGTAGAAACGCAACACCACTCCCGATTCAGATTTCCGTGTCGATACTGAAGTGTCGCTCTATAAACTGTCCAAATGGATCGCTTTTGAATTAATCTTAAAGTAATAAAAAGGTGTATTAAAAATTTTAACAATAGATACATATTATAGAAATATGTTCCATAAATCTATATCTTCAATAAGAATTATGAAATGAAGATATGAATGAAGAAATGAAGAAACTAACAATGAAATGTAACAAAAACGTTTTGTTCCTAAACAGTGAATATTATTTCGATATTGCCAGCCATAAATTATAGATTTGTGACGATTTATTTAATGTTGTTGAGAAGATTTCTCCATAAATACGCTTTTCGTATCCTGGTGCGATTTATGACGGCTTAAAAGTTCTATAGTTAATCTACCCATATTATTTCGAAACACATCCAGAGGACCACACAAAATCGATGGTAAGGGTTAAGTTGTCGACACATATTGCATTTCCCACACGGAGGATACTTCGGATGTATCGAAACGTAACATTAAGTATCATTTCTATTACTGCTATACTTCTACTCCGTCGAAAGTTCTCGAAGAATTTATTTTGAGCGTTCCTCGACCGATCAATAATTGAGAACCCTCGTAAAATACTCACTGCGACTATTTACAAATGATAAACGAAGGCAATTTCCAGTACGTGTCAGTAATTTAGGTTTCAAACGAGACAAAATGAATAAGACAACTAATAAGTACGGCGCATGGTTTATAACTTTATAAGGGATCGTCGTGCGAGTGTATAATGAAAACCTACAATCGAAGTCATGACTCCAATTGTAAGCGGCTGACCGTAACGAGGAGGTGACATCGTGCAATCATACACTGCGAAAGAAAATATTGTTATTGTCGACCATCAAACATATACCACTGATTGACACAAGAGCGTAACGAGTCTGATGTGGCGTCTGTGAGATCACTTCAGCTGATTAAAGTCAAAATATATGATAAAAAATATTTACGAAGCTTATTATTGTCGTGGGACTAAAATGATGAGACATGTTTGCTAATTAACAAAACGAACACATTACCAACAAATGTCGAAATTAAAGCTTGACAATAACTCTTCACCAATATTTCTATGACGGCACAATTTTAATAACAAAAACAAAAGAAAAAACAATCCCCGGACCAACATCAATTTCCTTGTCTTTCGTAATACTGAGATAACGATTTGATTTTTGTTTAGAATAAAGAAACAACTATAAGTATCAAATTACCACTACCGATTGCCATTACGGTAA
The DNA here is from genome assembly GCA_018244855.1 of Elbella merops. Classification (NCBI taxonomy): domain Eukaryota; kingdom Metazoa; phylum Arthropoda; class Insecta; order Lepidoptera; family Hesperiidae; genus Elbella; species Elbella merops. The sequence continues at coordinate 16,050 of DWMG01000437.1, forward strand.
TATCCACGCATAAATCAAAATAAACAAAGTATCAAAATTTATGAGTGGTTACCGTTGAATAAAGAAGCTGAATCAAAGCGCCACGGACCTCGAATAAAAGGATAATTCTTTAAAAAAAATTCAAAAGATGGAGAGATAAAAAGGTAAAGTATTCACGGTGCACAATATGTGGCACCCGCTGTTTTATCAAAAACAGGATTAGTCGTTTGAAGTCGGGACCGTTGCTTTCAAATGGAACAAATATTTTGACACGCGGCTGAGCAAATAGAAGCCAGATGTATAATGGATTAAGTTCACCACTCTGCGCAATTACATGTTATCTTCATCCACTTATCTTAAAGGATAAAGGGAGTTTACTTTAACATTTAAATACTAAAGTTAGAGACCGCCTAACATCAACGTCTCTATTAAACAGAACAAATAAAAATCTTAACACAGACATTACTCGCTGGCGTGATGTTCTTCATATCAAATTTTGTATAACAAAGAAATTTTACAATCACATAATAGCGTTACCGATGATGTAAGTTATCTTTAGTACAAAACATCCACCTTTTTACAACTACATCACATTTACAAAGACAAACTTGTACAGCAATTAACGTCGAGGTTTATAACAAACAGAAATTTCTAGGAGCCGCTTCCGAAATGCCTATAAAAAAACAAAAAGAAAGTTAATACCATCAAAAAGAGTCGGAATGGAAACCCGATTATGGTAATATGCAAACCATTTTATTACTATCTGCACGTTGAACACGAGAATGCTTTACGACTGAGTACTTCACGTTAATGAGACATACAACGTGTCTACGTAACACAAGAACATTTTCACTACAATCATGTACCTACCAATCCACTACAATCCACTACCATGGATACCACTACAATCATACCTACCTAGATACCTACCAATGTACCTACTTAAGAGTGAGCAGATTCCGCAGATTTAATAAAGCCCTAGAATCTTGTGGCACGACAATTATCTTCGTATTAAGCTGAGGCAGCGAAGCGCTTCACATAGTCAGCTGTACGAAACCCACAACCTCAATTCATCGGATGCCACGTATTGTAATACCTAGGACGTGCTCGGCAGCTCTATTCTTAACACGACAATCGAACTAGCGTGGCGTCTATATCCTTGCCTTTTAAAAATACTTGAAGTCCTTGTGTCCTTAGCAGTCAATACTTTTGAGAAAGTTGCAAAATTTTTAAGAAACAAAATAGTACAATTATCTATTTTATTATCAGTCAGTTTTATTTTTCACTCTTCGAATTGATCTCAGAATAATTTAGTAAATGACCTCGCTTCAACATTAGGACTGCTCGAAGCAAAAGAAAGCATACTAAAACCTGAGGACCAACAAAGTAGATTACATAACACCATGATAGAGAGAGGTTGCTTTACATATTTGTAATATTAATTTACGAGGGGCAGTCAGAAATTTTTACGACACTAGAGAAAATTGTTTTATGGAACAATTTTAGATTTATACCTCTACAAATTCCTCTTCAGCAGCGTAAACGCAAACTATCTTGCGTCAATACTAACGTCATTTTTACAATGCACATCAAACGCTTCTAACTTATCGCTCGAATGAATATATAAGTTGGACCGATGAGTTGCCGAAAAAAATACCTATTTTGAGAGGTGAATAAACGAAAGTAGTAAAGCACTTACGATAGTAATCAATAATATTATTATTGGCTAGAAACGCATCGCCTATTAAGTAAAGGTAGAAATTATAAACAGATACCGAGGTAAAGAGAAAACGCCTAATCAGTTCTGGGTAGTAGTTTTCGCTTGCTTAGTCTCAAATTGATTTTAACACGAGTTGAATAATTTTCGAACAGCCAAAAATTTGTTAACGTTTCATTTCTGAAACTCCGAAGTACATAGATCAAGAATTTACTGTCAATATGAAGAGCTGAGTCATATTTACCTTAATAAAAATCTTATTGAGGAACATAAATAATGGGATCCTATACTTAAGTGATATCGCCATTCAAATGCATATGCTATGCAGAACAAATTAACACAGATCGGCAGAGAGGCTCTGTTTGTCATCTAACTGTGGTATAGTCAAGTGACGCCTAGTCGAGAACAGTTATACAAACAACATGTTGTATGGACGCACTTATACATCAATAATGCATTTCATTGTCGGTGTGCTTTGGCTAACGCGGATGCAGCGTCCATTAAATCATTGTGAAAATCAATTCATTGAAAATCTTCGAGGACATGTCATATGAATGTTTGGAATAGTCCAAAAACGTTTATTCAGAACAATGGTTTTTTTTCATTAATTTTAAAACTGCATAGTTTTTTTAGTACTTTATGTATCCCATACGTGCGGGAGCTCTAGATCTTACTCTCTTAGAGTACTCAAGTGCAAACTGGCGAAGATAAGACTTAGTGACTGACTTTCAACGACTGCTAGAATTGATACCAACGAATTGGTAGAAGCTATTTTTTTTAAAACATGTCAACAGTGTTATACGAAATGTTTTATTTGCTTATAAAAAGCGGTCATTCATAATTATACTAGTTTTAGAGATTGTTCGAAAACTGGGAGTAGACTACTCAGAACACTTCATAAATTTTAGTTCTGTCGTATAAAACAGTGAGATTTATTTTTACATTACATTTATACAAATATAATTTTCTGATAACAAATAGTATGTTTTATTATTTATGCAAGTTTCGATAAAATCGAGATATTCGTCAATGCAGTATTTTATTTATGGTGTACAAGCACCACGGTGTACGCCACCTAGTAACGAAGTAAAGAACTAATTTGCATAATGAATCATTCTAAAAATTTATACTAAACACCGTAAGATGGCGCTGTTGCTATTAAAGTACAATGTAAAGATTATTTTTTCTGGATTTAGATTGCAACCTAAATTTAATTACTAGTTACATAAAGCAGCAAAAACGTTATGGATAATTTTGCAAATAAACCTTCTATATTATCTGTAAAATTCAAGATTATTTTATATTTAGCTCAGCAAACAGGCAGGTGGAGCACTTGATGACCTTCATCTATTGATATTGGCAACACTTGAGGAGTGGCCAATAGTTTGCTGACCTTGAATAAAAGTATCTGTTAATAAGTAACAGTAATAAAAGTATTTGTAAAATCTTTCTGCTTTCCTTCAAGATATAATAGTGTTCCAAGAAAAAAATAAAAAATGGAAAACTCACAAGTCATAAATCAAAACGGGATATGCATTTTACAAACAATTAACATTAACGAGCTGAACATAATGACAAATATGTGAAACAAGTAGTATCTCTAAGTTAGTAAACACTTAAAAACAGATTGAAAAAAAATAAGCCACTATCAATCAAAACTATAAGGGCTGAATGTACTAAATATTAGCATATATTAGACATTGCACTAATCACTAATACTCCTAGAAATAGCTAAGTCACGCTGGTTAGAATCGTAATTCCCACAGCCACTTGGTCATCAAGACTGTATAGTAGATTGTGTTTCCTACAAAAACCAACCATGTAAACTTTTATTGAACTTATTTTTTTTTCCCATGATCACTCAGAAGTGTGCCAACAACACCTTATAATTTAAACTTAATAAAAAAAGGTTATTATTCTATTTTCAACAGGGGTGTCTGAATAGCCTCAAGTGGAGAGAAGTAGCCATTTCAGCAAAAGAATGTGTGGCAAACCATGTGGCGA
>DWMG01000438.1:0-19746 GCA_018244855.1 Elbella merops
GCGGACTTTTATTTAGAACTTTTAGAGGGGAACAATTTTGTAATACATGATTTTTGAGTAACTTTCACCGTTTACTTCGCGCACTCTAAATTTTGCCGTTGTCGCAATATTTTTCATTGCTGCTACTCTCCTATTCATCTTAGCGTGATGTTATATAGCCTATAGCTTTCCTCGATAAATGAGCTATCTAACACTGAAAGAATTTTCCAAATCGAACCAATATTTCCTGAGATTAGAGCGTTCAAACAATCAAACTCTTCAGCTTTATATTATTAGTATAGAAATTATAGATATAGATTGATACTTTGAATAAAGCGAACAGCGGAGAGCGTAACTAAAGAATTTTCAATAGGTATACGCTTCGGTGTGTCGCTTTACGATCGTCCTCCTAACATTGTACAACGATAAAAATGTTTGTCAAGCGAATGAACACTTCAGTTGCAATTACCAACAACAACACACTGCATAACAGCCGACAGCAAATGTCGTTTGTTCACACCCTGAACATATTCCACAATAGCCGGTGCTGAACGATGTTTTAGACTGTGTGATTATTTATCATCACGTTGGCCGCCAAATATAGTCCGATGACTAATTATATAGCGCGTGATACTGAACAACAATTAGATGACGTAGCCGCGTGAGGCTAGGCTTAAAAGTGGGCAAGTGTTACCGCGGACAAGGTCTAGCTGATTATGTATTATGGTAGTGGTGAAGTTATATATGTATGTACAATGAGAATCTAGTGATTGTGGTGTGCGGCTAGATTGCTAGTGTTCATTATGTTTTCGAGTCATGGAATAGAAGTATGAGCGGCCGCGAGCGCGATTCGCATGAGATCATTGTAACACATTGCCCAAATTAGTCGCAGCCATCAATCTATGTGAACAAAAAACGTTACTTACAATTAGTGTACACTGATTCACGTGTTTCATACCACCGTTGGGCCGTTTCGGAGACGCGACTGTGGTTTCCGCGAGGCGATCGTTATTTGAAAGTAGCGCGTAATTTATTTTCGTGACACGAATTGATAGAGACACATTTCGCTGTCATTTCCGTGTGAAAAAAGACAAAGTAGCATAATATCTACTGAAAAGCTACGGCGACGATTTGTACGAGGAGAAAATTTTAAACAAATGTCCGCTAAACGAAAAGCGTAGGTATTGGTAATGTCTCCTAGTGAATGTTTAATAACGCGTCAAGGCCTCGGCTGGCAATGAAAGAAGGTTCGGGCTCGAGACCGTCGCAAACAGAGGAAGCCTTATGATGGAGGCGGTTGACGTGAGTCAGAGTTCGTTTAGCGAACAGCGTATACACAGACATTTACCACATTCCTTTTAAGATGCGTAATCTAAAATTGCTCATGTATCCCTCGCCCTAACATGTCATCTATTTAATTTGTTACCTACATTAATGACTCTTATAGCATGTAACATTTACAACATATAATGTCCTAGAACATTATTACACAGACGAGATTCGTTATATATTATTTACATATTATGTTGACATATAATGATATTGAATATCATGGAGCTAAATGAGCCGAAGATTGTTATTATTATTATTATAAATACGAAAAGTAACTCATCATTTAAATAATGCTATTATGATGTAAGCGTCAAATATATTTCGCCTGACATGTGGACGTCTAACATGGGGACTGTCACACGAACATATGAATTGAGAACGAAATTACAACGTAATTTTGTGGGAAACTATTTTTTTTTTATAGAATAGAGGGGTTTAGTGGTAGTACTCGTAAGTATGTGAATGTGCATGTGTGTCAATTAGTAATAAGTTAGCAGGTTGAGACACTATTGTAGAATGAGTAATAAACGAACTGTCATCAAAGTTGTACGTGTTTGTTGTACCTACCCTCGCAGCACACCTCAGGGCAAACGTGCAAATGAGTATTTATGGTAGGATAATATCTGATACTCCGTACATTATATTGCCAGGAAATATAAATGGTGGCGGAACAATGGTCGTCGATGCGATTATTATTTAATCATTATCATTACAAATATCAGGTTAAAAAGAAAAATTATCCAATGTCCGTGGACCAGTACGCAATAATGATGGCACGTTCATACCAGTCTCAGTCACTCGCTAGCCCCAAATGCGAACGAGATCAATGTCCATGAAACACGAGTGTCGTTTCGTAAACATAATGTAGAAAAAAGGTAAATAAATGTACGACAGCTAATCAGTGTGTTGTCAGCGTGCCAGGCGCGCCGCGGCCGCCGCTACCTCTTCTACGACCCTACGTACTAGTAAAATGTCATTGGGATATATATGTATGTACAAAATTTACAAGCTTCATATGCCAATACGAAACCCGAAATTACCGCAAATCTATGTTATCCCGTGTTTCCATTCTATTACCAGGATGTTCCAATGTAAAACAACAACAATGACAAACAAGAAACAATGCGATACATGTGTTATAATTTATATATTTCGTAACGAAAACCATAAAAAATATTACAATTGATTTGAATGCGCTTATCAGTGGATATCCGGGCAATGATAATATGCATAAACAAGCGACATGGGAAAGTAGGCGGGTGCACTCGGGAGCAGCGCGACCGCTTGGCCTTCAGCCAATCCCATATGCAAATTCATTTGCAATACGCCACCATTCTTGACAAGATAGCCCAGATAAATACGATGTCAACACGCGCGCTAGCGGGCTTGGCACCACAACCTCGCAAAGTATTCGCTTGTATCAAACCCAATATCTGCCCTGGAAGAGTCGTGTATAAATACATACGCCGTCCTACGGCCAGTTTCCGTTTTATTTCTTCACATTTTCATGTTCAGCTATAAGGAAAACAAACACGTGGGCGTTACAATAATAAACAACTTGTGCGAGATTAAATCTCGGAAATGAAAAATCTCATTCGTTTATAAAGTTCGAAAGTGAATAAAATCATTCAGACTCTCCGCTAACTTAATATTATAGTATGTATATTCTCTTCTGAATAAATCATTTACAAGTATATAGCTCAACAATTATTTATCGATGTTTTGACATTAGAATAATATAAACAGTAGTTTTAGCTGTTTTGGGGTAATTAGTTCCAGTCGATGGATACCAAGTCATTGATGGATTTTTAAATAGTGACAGGAGTTGACATCGTCTATACATCAAGCGAATGTTGATAGGCCATGTGTTACATTGAACGTCGCTGTCAGTTGACCTGATTTATTTAATATGCAATGCAGCTCATTACAGATTAGAATTAAAATAGTAGTTCGAACCAGCGGCCCGTGAATCAGAATCGGAAAGTGCACCGTCGAAGCAATTAGGACAACAATGGGTCAGCTATTTGGACAACGTCCGGGGGCGGTGTTCCTGATGAGACGCCGATGGGTCGGGAGATAAGTTGGCGTAACTCCAAGAATTCTTGTCCTACCCCCGTGTCAACGTTTGATATTGTGTTACGGAGTTTAGCGAGCGTCTTGTTTTCAGAGTATATGTATTGAAACACAATATCATCTGTAAGACGCGTGTGGATCGAAAATGATTAACCTTATATAAACAATACAAGAGACAAATTTAACAGTGGGATCGTGATCTCAATGGGTTAGTTAAAATTCTAGAACCGGAAGTTAATGTGACCGAAATTGACAGAGAGAGTAGTATACATCACAAAATAAGACGAAGAGCATCACAGGCATCCTGAGGACTTATACATAATCGAAGCAGAAGTGGTAAATTTGTTGAACAGTGAACTACTTTGACGAGTTGTTCACGCGAAATGTCACCAAATTGGCAATAATAGAATGAGTGCACGATGTCGACACTAGTTCACGCTCGCCCATTACCCGCCGACACCGTTGATATATGTCGCACTTGTAATTACAAGACGCGAACCAGAAGTAATAGCGAGGAATTCTCGCGGCCGGGACAGGAAGAATTCAAAGTGCTATCGTTTTCAAAGCAATTAAATAAAAATAGAAGTTACACATGGACGATAGAATCTGGCCATACTTTAACGCGTTGGGGAAACAAACGAGCGGCAATAATGTATTGACACTAATTGGTTGTCTGGAAATAGGTGAACCGCATAAACAAAAGAAAAATAAAAAGAGTCCCTCGATAACACTGCCGCAAATAGACAATCAGCGACGACGCCAAGGCGCGAACTACCTAGTAATGGGTCGGAAAAGGTCACGGCTTGATGTATTAGCCTCTATCAATTTTATTCGCGAGTTTGTTGTTACGCCATTTCCCGCCTTTCCTTTATTACGTTGCTTTCCTGGAAATCTCTTGTGGTAAACTTGCAAGATAGGATTTTTACTCAATGCAAAATCGATTTTTTGTTCTACATTCTTTGCTGCAAATAAAAATTGCAATCATCATAATACATTACCTACAGAAAATAATTATAATTCTTAAAATACGAGTAGCTGAATACAAAAAAAAGACGACGCCATTCGATTTCACCCACATCAGCATAGTTTTTTTTAACGACATATTTCGATCCCGGTATAGACGTACAAGAGTCGCGTGCACTGCATGCACTCGAAAGACCACTGTAAATCATCAGCGACCCGATGAGAGCGACATGTCACGGATATCTCGTTGTCAATTACTCCTGTCATAGCAGGGAATTGGCAGTGATTGCAATTACGCTAGACAACATTGCGGCTTGCACTTGAACCGATTGTATCGAGTGTGTACTAGTAACCGCCATAATTTCACGTTCACAATCAATCTTAGTATAGTAGCTTTCGTAATAAACGAGTGTTCACGAAGACAATATGATACCAGGGTGTGGAGAAACAAAATAGTATAAACCAAAACCAAATCCACATCTCGAACGAAGCGGATCAATAAATATATCGAGAAGACTTACAAATCCCGTAGCCGCGGCACAATACAATTAATTGGCCATCTTCTGCTCGATATGAAGGATTGTGTAGGATGGCACACCGAATGATATAAGATCTATTTGTAATAAAACCTTCTACAAACTAAATTTTTAATATGATCACTTAATGTATCGCAATTAAAGATTTTCCAGAAGAATCTCGAATGTAAAAGGCTGTACAATTTTGTTTAGCAATATTCAGTAGATACACATTGATTGCATTTAAATCCATAACTCGAAGTCTTGACGCGGAAAGCTAGCCGAAGACTGATCTCTCAATTACGCCAGCACGCGAGTCGATATTGATCCCAAACCTTCAGCCCAACGCGCACAGCTTAATTTCCTCCCGATTTCTCTTGTTTTATTTTACAACACCCAGGAGTCGTCTAGATATCATACCTAATTAAGTTTAAAGTGAAATATCACCCCATTGGAATTTATTGACACGAACATATATCGCATCTCATTACTTTAATACGAGTAAGGACTCGAGAAAAATTGTCCAGCGTCAGAGCGGTACACGCAAAACGGTCGCCATGTTATAAATGGAAGTATGATATCACGCATCGACTTTTTCTCGCTAAAAGAACAACATATTCTGGGCATGTTCTAACACGCAATAAAACATGTATAAGGAGCTCAAATTATTTTCTTCCCGACTATAATATAAGTTAATAAGTTTGGTCATAAATAAGGAAAGGGTTATAAATAAAGGCTGTGGTCATTTGCAATGAATAGCCTAAGCTAAACTGGTTCTCGGTTAGTAGCAGCCGTAGCATGAGATTGTTCTACAAATAGCATTAGACGAGAGTACGCCCAGAGGATGGCTGACTGTCTCCCTCTGACGAGTGAACGACTTCTTATCGTAGCTTATGACATCGTCACTAAAATTACCAGAGCAGCGTAAACATTTTAAACTGTTATCGTCAGTTAAAAACGAATGTTTTATTATTTCGGTCAATTGCTCATAGCGTGCAAAGACAATATGATCTTTAAACTTGAGAGTAGAGGACATGTATTCGTAAGAACGTTGAGATAAATTGTTTTCGATACATACTAATTCTATAAATATTCAATGTCTTTTGTACGAGAAGGTTATTTAATTTTATGTTAGAAGCGAATGGAAATTCGTAGCGCGAGCGAGCGTACCATTTATGAATTATTTTGCGAAATAACCTTTTTAATGAAAGTATTTTCAACAGTTCTTAACTCAAAAAAAATTCTTTGGTAACGCTCTTAAAGAAGCTGTGCAATGACAAAATTTGCAAAACGTGAAAAACTTAAAGATATATACGCAACTCTAAGGTGAAAATGGTCAACAAATCTTTGCGGTTGGAAGTCGACATTCGAAGTCGGAAGTCAATGTCGATCAATAGGAATTACTGGACAAGCATCACGCATGCATTAAAGGGCCGCAAAGAGAAGACCATTGATTGTTACCGGATTGATATGACGGCAGTAATTATTAACTTCACTGTGTGGTGGAATAGTTGTTTAAGGTGTCCGTGTGGATTGCGATAAACAATGGTTCGTCTTCAAAACGCTAAGAGTGTGAACAAACCTATCATCTAAGCAGATGACGCTTAACAAACTGTTTAAAATAAGAGATGAGACGAGAAATTCACAGACGGACAATATAATCGTTACCGGCTTGAGTAAACGATTACCCGTTGAACAAAGGTTTCCAGTTAATAATATATTAAACGCACTGTAAAAGATGAAAATCATAAGTTTCTCACAATTTATAGGAGATAGTTTTGAAGATAAAATATTTCTCGTATCAAACAATACGCCTCCTCAAATTCTAAACACGGATGGATACAAATTATTTTAAGTGATTTGCATACACTTTAAAAATTACATCGACAAGAGTAATGATAGGCAAATAAACGAGCGAACATTGTGGAATTAAAGAACATTCTCGATTTTTCACCTGGAATATTGGCGTTTATCCTATTTAAAACTAAAACCAAACAATAACTTACATCGTGGCCTTCAAGTGTACTAATTGTTAGCACTTCCATTTTACGATAGCTTCGATATTGGCCAGATCGAGAGCGGACGGTATTCGAACAATAGGCGTGTATGTACGTGTACGGCATCGAAATGATGTATACTAGATGTACATACATTTGAAATGGGTCCTACCCACGATACTTTTTAATGTTTCGGATCAAATGTGACTATAAAGATGAACTACCTTCTATTGATAGCAGCACAGTGAACATTGTAACGAATAGTGAAACATTGAAATGATAACAGATTATAGCTTTTTGTTTGGATTTGTTTGGTTTGCGAGATGAAATAGTCCAATACAGACTTAGGGGACCAGCGCAATGTGACTGTTGATGTTGAGTTAGTACGAGATAGCTAGCGGCTTTAAACGAATGCGGTAAATTCGTGGACGGATTAAACGCAACAAAACGCTAAAACAAATATTTGTGCGTGTGTTATATACTGCAGGAAAACGTTCTGTTTATCGAGTGCACTTTCCTGCTGGCCGCGTATTAATTTACTGTTAGGCCGTTGTGAGCGGACGCGACAATATAGTATTGTTAGTAGGATTCCGAATATAGAAGCCATGTCATGGCACCGTCGGAAAAACAAACGTTGTGTGGTCCTATCTATAACTAACTATATTGGATTCTCGATGATTCCCCCGAGCTCATAACGCGTAATAAATGTACGAGGACCGCATAGGAAGTGTTTATTAATTATATGTATTATTAAAACCTTAAGGAAATATAAAACGTAATAACAGTTCGGTAGGTTCATTAATTGATGTACGATGTATATATTGACGATATGTATCAACCGTTGCGTGAGTGTGCAAATGGGTTCGACGTAATCGATGTAATTTAACAGGTCTCACGGAAGCTAATAATAATTGTCAGTGTGACAGTGAAAGTCCAACACGCATTTATTTTTTAAATGTGGTGTTAATATTTTAACATGTCTATCGTATGGGTATTGTATGTGTGTGTGTATATGTATTGTAAACATACAGCAAAGATTCTATAAATCAATAAGTGTAGTAAACGATATCATAAGAGACCGCTGTCTTCCGGAAGAGGATAGGTTGTAGGTACTTAGCATACATGAGTTAAATTCTGTTCTAATCGAAATTCTATTTTGTGGCCTAAGATTGTCGCGTCTAGTAGATACACTGATGGTCAAGCATACCCTTTAGAATGTTTCGCAAACTGTCGTTTCCAATATAACAATTGTTCCAATGCAATAATAGGTGTCGCAATAGTATTGTCTTGAGTAAAACATGTACACCCAAACAAATATACATTACATACATTACTGCAAATGACAAGCGATTACACGAAATCAAAGGCACATTAAACAAGACTTGTTCGTTTCATTGTAACAACATCTTTACAATGGAAATGAAAAGTTTTATGTTCAAGTACCCAACTACACTGTACTACGCGTAAAAAACGACAAAAAATTTAAAAGTGGAATTCCTATTGCTTACTCAGCGGGAAAAGATCGTTTAAACGTTATGAGCACAAACATTGAAGTACACACATACATTTCGCACATAGGGCCCACGTGACTCGTGAGCACCTCTCACAAGCTTCATTATCTTGTGTGGGCACGTCGACTGGGATTAATTTCTATGTTGATTCTATTGTCTAAACAAACAAGCGCGCTCGCTCGTCGGCGTCGACACAGGGTTCCGCATGTAAGTATTGTGTTACGCGTATCCCCGGTGGAACAGTCAATTGTTATGTTGATTGAACAGATCTCACGGCCCGTGTAACGAGGATGCCCTGTAATAATAAACACGGTACGGCGAGCACCGCAGCTGATCGCAATGTGTTCACAATTGCGATCTCAGGCCATGTCCTTACTTATGTGGTACTCGCAGTTGTTTAACGTTCGGACGAATAATGTATTTGACGATCTCTTGCTTCCTCCTTATATCGAGTTAACTTCCGAATGGAGGGGCCGGATACTGAACTAACCAATTGAGTAAGAAATTGGGGACAATCAGCTGTAATTTAATGTTACTTTAAACAGAAAATTACTGCAATAAATTAGTTCAAAAGTTAAATGGTAGGTAAGCAGCTTCAATATTTCCCCGACATTTTTTTGGAAACTGTATCCTCCTTCCAGTACAAAACATTCAAGGACCAGGTCCAAAGAACGCTAAATAAATCAAATGTCTTTTACTATATACAAATGTCGACAATGGAAGTCATTTTTTTGGCGGTTAACTAAATATGTAAATAGATTATCAAAACTGCAGAACATAATGGTCTTAACGTGTAGTTGCCTCGGTTATTTCGGAAAAGATGCGAGCTGCTACATCACCGACTCTGGCCGCAGCGGCTCAACCTTCCGCTGTGCGTTTGTTTGTTTTACTGTCAGCGCAGACAACATCCAAGCAGCTCGCATGCATGTTTTCTTTTGAATCATTAAATCATTTTTTAGTTTCGGCATTCGATCACCATTCACCATCAGACGCGATCCGCACAATGTTCTTACGTTCACTTGGCCGACTCTAATTGGCCGGGCGTTCTCAATGTTACTCACTTTTCCGAGAAGTAATGTTGCCAAATTCAACTTTGTTTACCGCACCATCTGGACCGTATTACTTTTCCACTTCTGTCAGCATTCCGTTGATGAATACTATAAAGGCAATCTCGTGACGTCATCACGTGACGTAATCTCGTGACGTCATTCACTGAATCACGAGAAAAGTTGCTTTCTACGAAATTCAGAACGAATGATTCGTCGATTGTATGTAAAAAAAAACCTTAGAACATTGTGTATCGCAATTCGATTAGCATTTAATTGTGGACATTCAGGTAGATACCTTGGATATGGGGACAGTAGATACTATCCCCATATCCAAAGTAATTACGATTCAAGATTACGCGTAGAGAATCCGTTATCTGTGAATAATCTCGTGTTGGGTTAGCGCGTCGTACAGGTGAGTGCATACATATCGTCTATTAATATTGCATCGACGGGACGCCACGATGATAACGTGCAATGTCAGGGTCGTCTCGCGTCGCGCCGCGTGCCTACAGATATATTGTAAACAGAGATCGAAAATAGCCCAACCCTCCCACCACCACGGGGACAGCTTCCTCACCGTCGGAGACACGACTTTCGCGAGGGTCGACGGTCAGCGAACGTGATCGTTTTACACATGTGCGGTGAGCTGTGTACACGTGAGATGACTTCTGATGAGCAATGTTGAAAGAAAAGCACTCTTGTCAAACAGTGGATAAAATATATTCTCTATCAGTAAATTGTTCAAGATACATTTCAACTATTTCACCTATCGTCTATCGTATCGAGGGGTGTAAGGGGTTCCAACCACAATCTCAGGAACCCAAGCCAACCTCACCTGCACGTGGTACACCCTGCTATAACACACGAGGCTCTGACGACCGGCTGATTGCGGTATACTGCAGCCTAAATAGGCACAGCTAAATGCCCTGGTGCCGACGGGCAGCAGCGTCGGCGGTGCGAAAAGCCGTACCCTGCGATCTACAACCCGCATGCCCAGCGTGGAGATTATTGGCATAAACCCCCTTTTGGGGGAACCCTATGTCCAGCAGTGGACTAAGATAGACTGAAGATGATGATGATGCTATCGTTCGGCACATAAATACACGTGAAATTAGTATAGGAAGGTCAATAGTAAATTTGTTTCTGACTACAGGAGCAATCAAGGCTTTTGGAGAATTCGTCTTGTATGTGTGTTAAGAGATTTTGCGTCCATATAATCGTATAAATAATATTCTCAGTAGCTGTTAATATACGAAACTGTGTGTTTGTATTGTATAAGCTCGGCGTATCTGATAAGCCGCGAACAAGCAATGAAGTCAGAACCGCCTCGCATGACCGCTGCACACCTCGTGACCTTCCCTCACGGAACCTATTGCCCTCACTCGTCGCTCATCTCCAAAGCAAACATTTGCTTGTGTATTTCCACTTAAAATGTCTCATCAAAACAGGTATAACGATTAATTAGGTGAATAAAAATAAATTTAGCGCGTTATTACCACAAACAACCGGATATTTTTAAAGATGTTAGAACGTTGAATACATAAATACTGTATAATAGTAGTATGAGAGGGTATTTTAGAATTTATCGAATTAAGACTGCCGCGTACGTATGCAACTGCACTTGTATATGAAACGGTTTACCTATGCGGTAGTGTGCCGGTCGCCTGAAGCACAAGTCGCGATGCAATTGAAATCATTAGTTGACAAAGGTGTTATTTTAAATTATTATTTTTAAATTTACAAAAATTGGCATTCAATACATTTCGAAAGCTATAGCGCTTTATTCGCTGCCTACATTCAATTTAGACGCATTTCAAGCAACTTTGTGAATAGACTTTCTCATGTTTATTATTTTTTTTTAAATACATATAAGCGTCACCCGCTCAATTAATTAGTTATCGTTAGAATTGATTGCACCCGTCGACTAAACACATAAGCGTCACGCTTACTACTCTATATCAGACGAGTCGTAGTGATAAATGGACAGTCAGTTAATCAGAGCCCGCACGTGGTCTAAGCGTCCGCTCATTCTTCTCAACATAGTTTGTAGCTAGTTATCCAGTAATTTGTCTGATGACAAGGAAGGAGTGGCGCCTATCGAAGTAGTCCTATGTCCAGGAGTAGACATCCAAAGGCTGATGACGATGATACAACTATCGTGAATGAAGACAAGCTACATGCTAGGCTGTATCTAGCTTTCTAACAGGTGACAACGGTAATCAATCACGAGGCTAATAGTATTTCACAAAAAAAAAAAAAATCGTAGTCCCGCCACTACATTGAGTCGAACACGCCGCTTGTATTGGCGGTAGGAGAATGGAAAATATTTACAATGAGATAACGCACGGTGTATATTACAGCCTACGTAACTACCCCGATAATATATCACGGCGCCCACGTATTTTGTACGAGCCCGATGAATAGCTACAGCAGCCATATGAGAGCGATGAAGGATTCATTAACACCACGGGCTGATAGCCACCCCATATTTAAATCTACTAAGTAAAAAATCACACTCATGCTCTTATCCCAATCAAATCATGATTGTCTGATGCCCACGTGGCGTTCAGGGGAGTTAGCGATAATAACATTACTCGAATTACATTTTCTCGCAAGTAAATTCTTCATATAAACTCTTGTAATTACAGATGACTAAGTCATTGCGACCGAGATACCATCAAGCTTTTGCTATGTTATCATGAAAACTTTGCTTTCTAAGTAGCGATAGATATTTTAAAAACACCAGTTCCTTGGGAGTTGCAAGCTGAATTTATCTATTGTAGTTATGTAGTTTTTCTTCCTTTGAATCTAACTTCACGTCAGGCATCGTTAAAAACGGCAGTTCTTATCATATACATATTAAGTTAATACATGTAATGTATTATCGATCTTTTAATGATACTGATATGCCTTTATAAAGTTCAGCTTCTAAAGGGTTATGCTAAGCTCGACAATTTATTATAAAATTTACTAGTAATTCAACATTAAAACACATTTCTATAGCGGAATGTACCCGACAACTTTGATGTTAGTCACGTAGACGATTTCAGAATATTATAATGTTTTTAATTCGTTTTTCGTGTATAAAAAGTATAATGTGTATTAAATAGAAGCCAGCACCGTGCGGTGGTCACACCCTACACTACAAGGACGCTTCGGCTTCGATCGCTTATCGCGCTGCGTCCGATAAGGCGTTCATTACCGGCGCCGACCCGACGACACTTTGTATGAAAATTGGTGCTTACACGTAACAAAATACAACATTAGCGGTATTATAATGTATTAGATAACATTTGAAAATATATATGAATATAGGTCCCAATATTTGCGGCAAGCCGAGATCGGCTGATGATAATGATAAGCCAAATATTTGACAGGTTTAATTTTAACTAGACCACGAGGTTTAAATATTTACAATTAACAGTTTTGTCAAATACATTTTGAATCACGGATTCAACTATGATACGTAAAGACAAAACACCAGACGATACAACTACATATAGTATAGTATATGATATAACAGAACAAGTTTTAGACTGTTATCTCGATCACATTATTCCAATCGAGCCTCGATGTTGCGTAGATAACGACCACAAGTGTGTTAGCAAGTTTTTTTATATCATGTCAAATTCGAAATCATTCAATAATCAAAGCGATCACACACTTGCAAAAGATTTTAATGACTGCCGACTTGTTCTACGAGACCAGAACTTTCAGTTACGGAATATTAAAATATATTTATTTTATAAAGACCCCTGTTCACTTACCGTCCGCGTCAACTTCGTTGATCATGTCCTGCAATTCGGCCTCTGTGGGGTTCTGTCCTAGCGAGCGCATCACAGTGCCCAGCTCTTTGGTGGTGATGGTGCCGTCGCCATCTTTGTCGAAAAGTGAGAACGCCTCCTTGAACTCGGCGATCTGTTCCTCTGTTAGTTGATCGGCCTACGACATAAAATTTTCGTTAGTGGTCAATTAAATTTCAAGCAGCAGTGAAAAAATATTGAAATTCGCTGCTTACATTAAATAAATATAATAGAGTTAAAGCATCAAGAACGATTGAACAGTGGACTATCACACTAGGACAGTATAAAAAATGAATGACTGGAAATTTCATACCAAGACGAAAACGACATTATCACACTTTACAATATATATAACATCTTACAATATATGAGAAAATATTTGAGAAAAAGTAATATTTACTAACGAAATCCTTGAACATAAGTATGTTATGGAATAGGTATTTCACAAATATCAGCAAATTTCCTCATTCTTATTAACAACTATAATAAATAATTTAATGTTCCATGACCATTCCAAATAGTAATAGTAAATTCCAATATAAAAATATCTTGTACTATGCAATGATTTATTTGTAAAAAAGTAATAACCGTATACAAGAAGTCATTTAAATGAAATTGTAAAATACATACCACAGTCACCACCATTTTGGTAGGAACTCCAGACTGTACTAAGTGAATGAGCAAGAGATTGTCACAATGTGATAAGATTGTGAGTAATTATATTGTATTACTACGTCATACTGCGGCACACTCAAGATTGCGCCATATCAAATACTGCATAACAATAAACTTTATCACTTGATATTCCACATTGTATAATTTATTCAGACTTATCACTCAAAATCTTAGTGATAAAATATTATTTGACAACCGTGTATTCTGAAATAGCCACTAATTAATGATATTCCAATAGGTATCCTATATAGTTAAAGTTTATCAACATGTTTTGTATATACTTATAAGTAGATTTCAAGATCAGGGTAAGGTTTTTGTTATCAATAATATGTGTCACAAAATGCTAAAATATATTTATAGACAATTGAGATATCATATGGCAATAAACAGTAATATTTTCGGTACAGATATAATAACTGAACTTCTCATATACATATTGTTTATTTGTCTGTATGTCCAAATATTACAGCTAAAAGTTCATACAGTTCACTCTATATTAAAAGTTACTTTATAGAGAACATATAAAAGGACAATTGTCTTTAAATAAAGTTTCTCGATATATTATTTGGTTTTATTGGTTGATTTCTTATAACTTTCTGGTTAATTTAACTTTAATTTAGACATGTTATATGTACAAATAAAATTAAATAATCATGATTTAATGAACTTATAATAGATATAAATCAGGTGTTAATTACTTCAATTATAAATACATTACTGGATTCAACTTGAAAGATACCTTAGTGTTTTTGTCTTCATATTACTTTAGATGTTTTATTTCATGATAAAGATAGCAGCAAATAAACTTTCAAGTTG
The DNA here is from genome assembly GCA_018244855.1 of Elbella merops. Classification (NCBI taxonomy): domain Eukaryota; kingdom Metazoa; phylum Arthropoda; class Insecta; order Lepidoptera; family Hesperiidae; genus Elbella; species Elbella merops. Next base: position 14,714 of record DWMG01000438.1, read on the forward strand.
GGAGTGTCAGTTCTGGAGGTTTCACTGACATAATTAAATATCCATAGATTGCTATTTTTCTATTAATAGACCTTGACAAGTTTAATTAAAGAAGGTATCAGCCAAGCAATTACTACAAACGAGAGGTGGCATTGTGTTGGCAATGGGAATCTCACATAATTCTTACTGAACACAATTAATTTTTTATATAGTATAAATGTTTCATAAAGAGAATGGATGGCTTCATTGCTTAATTTTAAATGTGATAGTTTTCAAGGTGGAGTTCAAGTGCTCAAGGATTTCCTTGTTTTACTTCAATTTAACTAGTCAGTATATTTCCTCAAGTTTCTTTACTTTGATTTTTTTCTGGCTATTTTTAAAAACAATGAATAGGTAGGTATTTAAGATTTAAATTTTCAACATTACAACTTAAGTTTTTGCAAATATTTTCATAGGGTTTAACTTATTTATAATGAATATTGAAATTACCCATTGTTCTTGAAAAATAGCCCCTTTTTACCATATTATTGTAATTAAACATAATTAGGAAATAAGATAGATGACTATTTCATTGTACTGAGTGATGACACTAGAGTTACATTGTATATTAAAGCCTGTTCATATCTTTTTTGTCAGTTAACTATGAGTAGTTGTCAGTATTGAGATACTGTCACAGCTTTTAACATAGAAACACATTCCTATAAAAACCATATTGTTTTAATGAATACTTTAGTTAGATTAGGATATATAATATAAAACAAAAAATGTACTGAAGAAATATGAGAAAATAACAGTAGATACTGATTTCAGTTGTCAAAAATGTATACCATATAGTACATTTTTCATGTGGCCAAATAAAATTTCTAATAAACAACAGCCCTATAGGTGTTTCTATTATCAAGCAATTTATTAAGTGTGAAGAAAATAAAACTGTGACTTAGCACCTAAACTTTTTCAACCAAAATTTATACTTAATTCACATTAAAAATGGATTCAGAACTGAGTATTGTAAAATTTGCAACAGATTATATTATTAGTGATGCAACTGTGCAATATGTGCAATATGTTTTGTTATTTTTGATCGGTATAGCTGAGGGAATGTTAAATAGTTTTTATTATCCCATGAGGGGACTAACAATGAGATTGAAAGAAATCTACCAGCTGCTTCTAGAAACAATTGAATTTTTTCTACTACCCCATCTCTGCTATTTGTGATTTTTTATTTTATACATATGTGACAAATGTACAATTCAAGTGGCTAAATTCTCATTCACAGTGACATCTGCATAAACCTTGTTTTTCAATCAAATATTGATAGCTAGAATTGATTACTATGCAATGATGTATTAATTTATATTATACTATAATCCTTGTGCAACTTGCACAAAGCAATAGATGGTCTTCCTAAACGTAAATAAAGTAAATTCAAATGCTTCTAAAATGTAAAATTATCTAATTAGAAATATGTTTCCACTGGAGAAATCATTCAGTAGAACGGTAACAAGAGAAACCTGTGCATGTAAAATACGTACTTTCACTGTGCAGGTGCAGTTGCTGGCTTAATTTCACTTAGCTGTTATATCTCGAAACAATAAGACGTTGGTAAAGTACTTTAGATCCCTTCTAATGAATACATATGTGCTCAACCGAAGTTGCAAATATATACAAACAAAAACGACAATAGCGGAAGACGATAGTGTAAGCTGCGTGCTCCACAATAAGAAATACGATAAAACATTAAGGAATACATGAACATTCCTAAGGAAAATGCACAGTCAGAGAACCAGCGAAAGAACTAGTTAGTGGAATTGCGTATGAAAAATATTAGGCAGACGCGATGAGTCAACGGGCGCTTGACAGGTGCGGCTAGCGATCGATCGGAAAGCGGGGAGCGCCTACCGCTGCACCGGGACCGCCACCGCTCTACCGGCGCAGCCAACTCAGGAAGGAAAACGTCATTTCACCGGCAACACCTAACAACTATGGCGACCGTTGGTTCTGGACACATCCTAACGACCATTTCGACGTTGTACTAGATTCCAATCTGTTCCATTGTTCTTGATGCTTCTACCTTAGCTCGGCTCGTATTCTCATACCGACTTTGGCAACGTAGTCGATCCGCATTGCGGTAAAAAAACGGCCATCACAATAATATAATGGAGGCCGTCATCACTATAAACACCGATGCACTAAAATCCCAAAATATGCCTGGCAGCAAGTACGAGCTGATTCCCCGAAGGCACTCTCAGCTTCATTTCGAAGAAAGAACACTCACCATCGTAGATTAACTTGGATTATCTGGAGCTACACTAAAAAATCACAGACTACGCCGCAAAAGCGACCACACGGACCGACGGTTGAAACGATACTGCCGCCCTCAATCGCGCGAGCGGCCGCGCCGAGAAACTCGCGACCGCGATTCACTCGTTGTGCGAATCGTTCGAATTCGTATAATCGAATAGACCTATTCTCATGTCCGTTCTCCGGGAGCTGGTGTACGTATTCGTTCGCGTATCGTTCGTTTCAGGCGTGCATCTCACGAACGACCAAGTCCATGTCTCGGGACGCACAACACGGGATTAGATTTGATCCGCAAAGGATAGTCGGTTTTATATCGGGCGGGTGCGGCGGCGTAGAGCGTCGGTCGGCGCGCGCCGATTGGCCACCGCGCACCTGCAATGCGTCACTGCGGGCGGCGGGGCGCTGGCGGCGGCCGCACGCCGAACGCCGCTCCGCAGCGCTGGCCGACGCTTCGAGCCCGATCACCATCACCCCGGTGCCCTAGTTCGCGGGCGCGGGGCGCGCCGCATTGCAAACTGCTTAACGAGATAACGGCACGGAGTACGCAGGCTTCCCGTCACTGTCTTATGTATACCTGTCAATAATCTAGTGTTATGAAACAAATACATTATGAGGAACAAATATTTAAAAAACGAACCTGCCTCAAAAACTAATTTAGTACAAATGACTTTAGTCATTACAGAATAATACAGAAATCATACAATACTAGACATTATATTTTAAGTATTAGTACATTACTTTACTTATTAAAAAATCCTTCTAGGAATAAGAATGTAAAAAAACAATGGTTATACGGGCTAGTATGTACATTTTTGTATCGTTAAAATTTTACGCTATTTGCCCATTTTATGTTAACGCTCATTAAAAAATCAATTACAACAATCATGCATGCCCTCTATGGACGCTATCAAACACAATCATTTATTAATACAGACTACAACATATAATAAAGACTGTCCACTTCTATCAACCAATAATATTTCTATCAATTATATATCGTATATGGCTTCGTCTCATCCATACACCGCGCTCATAATTCGATTACAATTTTTTCGTAATCGATATCGGTTGTTCTGATCGTTCGATTCATCGTAATCATATATTACACACTGTTTTATGTTGTTTAATCTGTACGCGTCACTAGATATGATTATTAATGTCAGTATTTCAAAATGAAAACGACCATGATATGGTAACATTAGAAACATCGTCTTTTGAAAAAATGTTTTTGTCAATAGATTAGAGGTTTTTTAATGCAATGACATTTTATTGACGCCCTACTGCGTTTTGGATTATTTTAAACATCAACAAGGTTTTAATTAATTCCTAGAGTTATAACAATTTCATTTGTCATTTTCGATTAAAGAACTCTAAGTAATACATATAAAATTTTGCTAACAATTCTAATACGTTCCTAATTTCTAAGTTTTAAACTATTTTGAATAAAATAAATGCGCGAATGCAATATTATTAGCGCCTGAATAATTGTATATAGCAATGTATTAATTAGGCAATAAAATGCTAACCTTAATAAACATTGCATAATGTATATAAGCGAACATTGGCTCCTCGCACGCTGAAAGAGATCCTTCCTCGTAACATAACCTTACAGATACATAATCTATTATATCATTTATAATAAGCTTTATTCGTAGTGAGAGAAAATTACCCACAATCAAAAAGTTTTACAAAAATTATTAAATAATAGATCAAATGATTTCTGTCTAGGATTTGATTCAACATTAGGGACAAATCATTTTCAATACATAGTACTAAAGGATAATGTAGAAATGTGGAGCATAAATATTTTTTTAACATACAATTTTAAACGCGGGTAATACAAAAAAAAGAATCATAGTTATTTTGTTAGTGGAGCAAAAAAAAACAGCGCCCTTTGAAATAAACGCCATGAATATTTCAAGAGATCTGCCCCGAATACAGGCACTTTGATCACGACGTTGTATTCGCGATTGTATCCCGGAACAATCGATTCCCACCGACATCTTGTTGAGGATGCGTGCCTTCATTGAATGTACCGTATTGGTATTTTTGCAAGTCAAACTTTGCAAGGCAAACTAGTAACTACCCTATTAAAAATATTTAACGAAATAGCATACAAGCGCAGATTACGAGATTATTACAGTGTAATTATTAACGTCGGTGTCTAATGTATGTGCGCGACAGTTTAGATACTGATGTCATAAATAAATTATTTGTGAGAAAAACCCGATCCGCTACACATATGCATGTCGTTTAACGATTCCATAAAGATCATTGCGATAAATGTCATCATTCTGCACTAATTTTTCAAAGCTTTTGAGACCAACCGTGGACACGTATGTAAGGTTCGATACAAAGGTGTGTAAGATGTTAAAGATAAGGTCAGCGACCTTTCAGAAACAAGTTTCAGATTCTTTGTTAGATTCGTAACATAAGAAAATTGTGTAACGTCATTGTCATCAGCCTATTTCAGTCCACTGCTGGACATAGGCCTCACTCAATGAGCGCTATAGCGACCTGTCCTCGGCTTGTAGCATCCAGCATCTGCCTGCAGACTTTCGCAGATCGTCATCCCACCGGGCTGGAGTGCGTCCTACGCCCTTTAAAAATTAAATTAAATTAAATTATTAGTTAAATTGTGTATAATTGTATTGAAATATATTTTTGGTCTGAGACAAACTGACTGCCTCGTTGGTCGTGTTGGTTGCAAGTGCGACTGCCGATCGGGAGGTCCCGGGTTCGATTCCCGGGTC